>DWLI01000468.1:0-21427 GCA_018249915.1 Cecropterus dorantes dorantes | reverse complement strand
ATCATTCCTTCATAGAATTTTTGTTTTTGTTCGTAGGTTTGAACTTATACATCAATGAATATTTACAATATGAAAGAATTTGTCCCATGATGCAATATGATATTTTTTATTCTCTTGTTGAATAGCAAATTAATTGGGTAAAAAAAATTGGGTATTCCTATACAAATGTGCTTTTGGTGTAGCTATTAAATAACACATCTCAATAGGCACGTATGCAATATCAACTTAAATATTTGTTCATTCGCCAACATATATAATATCTTTCAAAGTTATTATAGATGTTATAGAAAAGTTTAAAATGTGAATATCAGTTTTCTTAAACTTGGCTTTGTTGCACTCTTAAGTTTTGTACTAGCACTAAATGTTGTATTTTATATATGTACTTTTACTCTAGTACAGGTACATGTTTAGAATAGAATTTTATTGATTTTATAAATTTAATAATTGGCTATTTAAAAATTGCTTATTACAATTTAGCAGATCCAGGGTAGATGTGGGAGATAAGGGTTCAGCCCCTCCAAAATCGAAACTATGGACTTAAGTCCAACTGTGCTATATTTGGCAGCAAAAATTTCAGAATGCAGATAATTATATTGGCTATTTGGGACCATTTTTGCCATTAAATTCTCTGTGTTTCACCTTGCCCTTTCCCAGTCATAAAATCTTGGATCCACCAATGTTACTTAGTATTCTACCATTATTATCTTTTATTGCTTTGTAGCCATAAGTTGTCAGTTTCTTTCAAGTTCAACACAATCAGTTACAGTAATGTCCCAAATTTGCTAGAAGACTAAAATGTTTATGGTATGATAATGCATCTTTCAGTTAAACAAGAAAAGTGCATCAAATTAGTGAGGACTGCCTCACTAATTTGCCTTTCAAAATCACATAAAAAATTTCCTCACTAGTGTTTAAAAATTAAATTAGATTTCAACTATTCAGGGTAATTAATTGATTTTGTAAGTAAAAAATAGGCAATTTTTTCTGTTATATACCTGTGGCCATAGTAAAAAATGATATATGTCTGAGTTATGCCATTGACAAATATCAGAAATATACCTACTCCTCTCATGATTTCGCCAATTGCTCAACTCAATCTTACACCCGTTTTCATTAAGGGCACAGAAATATGTGTCATAAAGTAACCAAAACGAAAACTTGCCGTGACAAAATTTTAAAGTAGTGAGGATTTACGTAAATTTCTTTAAAGATGTCTAAAATATATTTAAATCGGCCGTACATACGTAGGCGTATGATTAATTTGTGGGTGTGGCCCTAACTGCTTGAACCAAAATGTATATAACTTTTAATTCTTTCGTAATACGTAATAGGACCCCTAATTTACGTACGTTTCGTTCTATAAAAAAAACAAATTTAATTGCCATCAAAACCGAAATAATGTATTTTGAAGTGTCAGTTCTTCTTCTTGCTTTGAGGTGAAATTGTAGTCTGGATTAGTATTTGAGTAATTTTCGTATTTAACATAAGATAAAAAGGGCGCTGGAGTATAGTAAAATGGTTTTGTACTAGTAACTTAATGTCATCCTATAATTAGCGTATGAAGATGCGATAGACGTATATTAAATAAGTTGGCGGAGCGTATTGGAGCTTAGCAACAGGATATCGAGCAGGGGGTTGTAGATAGATAAGGGTAGTGTGAGGTAGGCGCGAGGCGCCGGGCTGCCGGGTGCGGTGCACGCGGGGTGGGCGTCGAGGCGCGAGGGTGAGCGGGTGGCGGGGTGAGGGGGTGGGTGGGTGAGGGGCGTGTGCAAGCGTCGCGCTAGTCGTATTTCGTCTGGAGTGTTTATCCCGCGTCGGCGGATCAATACTGGTGGCGCAGTGGCGCAGGCTGACCATCGGCGCGGGCTGTATCGCGTGTGCCTCGCCAGTTGCTCGAGTCTGTGAGATGCTGTCGAACCAAACGGACGCCGCGTCGATGTCGCGTTTGGCGTGAGGGTCGCTCTTTGAGCTGCGTCGAATTTTTACATTGCGCTAGTGCGCTCGTGGGCCTCCATCCAAGGTGCGCCATTATTACATGATGACTCACATACCCTATTTGGATTCACTTCGGTGAAAGTGATGTTTAAACGATTAGTCTTTCTGAGGAACGATTCGAAGCGCCGGATATCGTGAAATACTTTACACGTTGTTCATATTTTATACATTTATTACAGGGGCATCAGTAATATAGTTCTCTCTCACCGTCAACGATGTCCGTCGACAAGGAGGAACTGGTGCAACGCGCCAAGCTGGCGGAGCAGGCTGAGCGATACGACGACATGGCGGCCGCGATGAAGGAAGTCACCGAAACCGGCGTCGAGCTCAGCAACGAGGAAAGGAACCTTCTTTCCGTCGCTTACAAGAATGTCGTTGGAGCTCGACGGTCATCATGGCGGGTTATCTCATCAATTGAACAAAAAACCGAAGGTTCGGAAAGAAAACAACAGATGGCAAAAGAATATAGGGTTAAAGTAGAAAAGGAGCTCAGAGAAATCTGCTACGATGTACTGGTAAGTTATTACTATCATGTCACGTGTTCTTTTACAGATTCAATATCTTTTTCTTTATTGAAAAAAATTATGAAACGAATTGAAACGTCGCAATTAGAGGATATTACGAAATTCCTTCCGAATTAAGTAGATTAATGTCTGCGGCCGTCTTCCTACGCCAGTGACGTCATATTTGCACGGTGCCAATTTGAGGGGGTGATGCAAGCGTTCAGTTGTCGCGGTCATTTCCTACGTAGCTGGCATGTTCTGATTAATCATGGGCGTTGCAAAGCTGGTTAACCATGTGGGCGCACATAGGGGTGCGGTGCGGTACACCGCGGGCGGCGGCGGGCGGGCGCGGGGTGACGTAGTGCGCCGCGTCGCTGCGCGCGCCGCTCGCCCATCTCCGTTCGTTGCCCTGTCCCTAGACATCGACTATTTCATTTTTTTTTTCAAATTAAACCTCAAAATATTCTTTTATTTAAAAAGTGTATTTAGAATTATGATTACTTTAATATTACGGCTAGATTTTTCTAGAAATTACACGAATTGTAATTTTAGTGCACCCTTTTGAAATCAATAAAAGAACAATGAGAAATTTAAAACATCGTGGATTAGGGTTACGGGGTTTACAAAATAACTTGAATTCGATAGGTTTTTATAGGACGACATCTTTTATTGCGTTCACGTGTTCAAGTAATATAACAGCTTCAATCTGAAATACTTATCTGAATTGTAGTGATTTATAAACATCCTATGTGTGCACGTGCAATACAGATTAAGATAGAAGGGTAGTAGAAGGTCGCGAAAACACTTCTCTACGTGTCTTCACATTTTAAGTTACGATCTTCGCATGATAATATGTAACGTAGTTTAGATCCAGTACTGAGTTACAAATATTTGTTACAGGGCTTACTTGACAAACACCTTATCCCTAAGGCTAGTAATCCAGAAAGTAAAGTATTCTACCTTAAAATGAAGGGAGATTACTACAGGTACCTCGCAGAAGTGGCCACTGGAGAAACCAGAAATTGTAAGTTTTACTTTTGTTTTCTTTTTCCACTTGCAACAATTCATTTCAATCAAAATTTTCTATTATTCAACTACCGTTATTTAATTGTGCTGATATAAGAATACCCATATAATTTGGTTGGTGTTATAAAAATTGTGTTTAACTTATACTTGTATTGCAGCTGTTGTAGACGATTCACAGAAAGCATACCAAGATGCTTTCGAAATCAGCAAGGCGAAAATGCAGCCCACACACCCAATAAGGCTTGGGCTGGCGTTAAATTTCTCCGTCTTCTATTATGAGATATTAAATTCACCAGACAAGGCGTGTCAGCTCGCCAAACAGGTCATTATTTGTGTCAGTTACGCATAGGCTCTGTGCTGGCTGGCACGAGGGTAGGGTGCACGCTAGGCGTATTAACGTACTCGCTTGTCCCCAGCCGTCGTGGAGGACTCTCAGAAGGCATACCAGGAGGCGTTCGACATTGCTAAGGCCAAAATGCAACCAACCCACCCCATCAGGCTCGGTCTTGCGCTCAACTTTTCCGTATTTTATTACGAGATAATCAACTCACCTGCGAGAGCGTGCCACTTAGCTAAACAGGTTTAAAAATTGATCAATGAACTGCAGTGTGACATGATGATGTAACTACCTACTAACTACTCCAGACACTTTAACATCTTTGTACCACTGTGCATGGAGATCAGAAATTGTCATAGTTGAACTGTATTGTCTTGCATAATTAATATTACCTGGCATGGCCACTATATACAGTGCAATTAACCCCTCATAATCCTCGATCCAGCCAGCATCGGAGTGTTTTAACTCGTATTAGTTTATAATTGTTGTGACAATAATTAAATGTTGTTTATACATTATTGATTGCGCCCCTTTTCAAGCGAGGGCTGTAATTTATTGTAAAATGAGATATAACGATCAAAGTGAATTGGAGCATGCACATAAGGTAACGGGTGCGTAAATTTTGCAGGCGTTCGATGACGCGATCGCCGAATTGGACACATTGAACGAAGACTCATACAAAGACTCGACGCTGATCATGCAGCTGCTGCGAGACAACCTGACGCTGTGGACGTCGGACACGCAGGGCGACGGCGACGAGCCGGCCGAGGGCGGCGACAACTAGGCCGCCCCGCCCCAGCACACGCATTTGTTCTCATCGGTGTTTATAAGAAAACGAGTAACATTCGAGAACGTCGCGCGGCGCGGGCAGCCCGCCGCTGTTGCGAGCCGTCGCTTGTAAAAAAATGTTAAAATGTCGTTCGCAGCGGACCTTCACGTTCCGTCTAAAATTAAATGTTATGTGTCATCTTTGACGGTTTTGTATTTCTGTATTTACACTGGATTACAGATATCGAGCTGACCTGATGAATATAAATATTTATAACTTAAGTTATTAAAATTACGGTTTCTTAAGTTAAAAGTGTTTTCCTTTATTGAATAGAATCAAATCTACAGCCTGGTCGGCCCCCGAGTAACATTCCTTTCGCCGCATGTCCGCAGTGAAATGGAGATCATGATGGTGAATGTTTTGAAATTATGCAATTAGTTATTAATTTGTTAAAGTGCGCCCAAATAACACTATGAATTCTAGATTTTTCATGAATAATGAATCCACAAACTGTAATGGCTGTATCAGATTAGGGCACAAAAAACTTGTTAGTGTCTTTAATGTGGTTTTGTGATATCCTCTACAACTTTTAATACTACCAAAGTAACACTAAATGTTGACATTAACCATTTTGTTGTGCCCATCATTGATTATTATAGCATTCTGAATTTTCAGGCATTTATTAGCAAAATAGTTTTTTGTGATGGACAAATATTGTAACATTTCTGCTGCATTTTATCAGCCATTAATCTATTATATTTTTCATGTTTTCACCAATAAACTTTTTGTATTAAATACAATTTTTAGTTTTAGAATCAATATTTAAATAAACCACCACCTAATAACCCCAAAAGGATGTTTGAGTCATATCGTCAAAATAATACAGTAACCTTTACTACATAAGAAAAAATATATGAATTTGCGTGGAATTTCGTAATTTTCACTGTCATAGTAAAACATTAGTCATTCTTTTCCATTTCTTCATGTAATAACAGCACGAATGACTGGACTCTCACACAAGTTTAATGTCTTATTCAATTTTATTATACCTGAAGTTTCAATAATATATCGAATTATATTTTTCTGACTCTATAAATGATATAATATTCTTCACTTTTAATGAGCCATGACTCAAATAACAAAATAAGAGATCAAACTGGTTACTTAATTATCTCATTTTCTTTTTATAGTGTTAAAAAAGTTTTAAACCTCGAATTCTGAAAATCGAAATGGCTCTTACAAAGATTATTTGCCAAGATTAATTATAAAATAGCACATACTTATTGGGAGGTTATCAAATACTTAAAATTTTACTCTGAGCTTTTAATATAAAAATGAGATTAACCAATAAAACATTTCAAATTCGTTATTATTTAATACTTTGACTTTTTTAGTGATTTAAAATATATGCAAAACTAAAAGCAAAATTGGAATATTTGATACACGAACATGATACTTGCAATATTCACATATAGGAACAGATTACAAAAAAATCGACTAGGCTTACAAGAATCGTCGATGGCACATTTCTTCGTTAGTGCAATCAAATCCGCATTTATTGCTAAGATTTCACATTTTGTTTATCACAAAATGTCTTGATATTGTAGTGAACAATAAGGTTGTCATTCGATTGTCGGTCCTGATATAAATGGCGCATTTGACTAAACATAGAATTATCGACCAGCGACAGTGAGATAGACAGATTTAACGATAAAACACGCTGATTATCATAAGATGTTAAATTTAACAATCATTTTAACAATTACATTTACGAACTTTTGAAGTACACCTATGTGAAATATGGTGAAATTTAATAAGTACATATTTTTATGTGATACCCAGGCAATGAGTTATGGGTTTTCTTGCATTCAAAAATCCACATTCCCGGTGCCATAAGTCCTTTTAGTTTATAATAGCAACGATATATTTCTGCTAGTTCAGAGATGGGCGTGGTGATGTGCCGCCGTTCAGAGTACGTTGTTCTGCCGTCAAAAAAAAGCTAAATGCCCGTTATGTCAGAATTTACCTCAAGAAATAAGTTATATTGCAGACGTAGACTATTGACGATTAAGAAGAATAAGTTATTCGTTACTTAGGATGGGATTTTAACTGGGATTGTGCATGGGATTGTTGTCAGACACCAGTCACTTAAATTAGGGAGGAAGTGTGTTAATATTTTAGAAAATGATCCTGGTGACAAAGTATTATTTGAAAAATTATGAAATTAGATCTCTTAATTCAGATTCTAGCATTGGGTAGGAAAAACACAAATTAAAGTTTTTTCAAGTCTTGACAGGTTCACTGTCTTCTCTATTATGGACGATCGCGCTGTATCAGGAGTCACAATCGTATACAAAGGTCTATGGTATTTATTTTATTAGACGAAGGCCCTGGACGACACGATAAGAAGGCGCAAAATTTCTAATGGTGAAAGAACTTTTTTCGTTGACCTATTTTCCAATGGCAGCAAATTCACCCCTGCCTCGGGCGGTTCTAACCGTCTATACGCTACCCTCTGTAGCCTATTATCACAGTTAGTTAAAATTCAAGCACGACTCCATGTTTATTTATATTTTTTTATTAAGATGTTAAAATAATTTTCGATAGCGATAGAAGACTCTTGGAGGCTTTTTGCACCTAGTCTACGGTACACTAGAATTTTTAGTGCAGGAAGTGCTATCGAGGTCCGCGAATATGAGCTTTCAGACAAAATTAACGAAATGGCCCCGTAGACTAATTTTATATAGCTAATTGGAGAACCTGGGAGGCAATCACATCGTCTACGTCTAATGGACGAAGTATTCAAGTATTCTGCCTATATAAGGCGAGATAATAAAACAACGCATTGTCTATATTCATTATATAAAATAATTATAAAATGAGAATAATTAAAAAATGTTCGTTATTATTTTATATATTTATTTCATGTTTTCGAGACGAACATTTTGTACATTGTACAGTCGTATAAAAATATAAGCAGGTTGTCATTTAAATTACATTAATATTCTTTTATGTATATTTAAATTTTAAACTTGCGTATCCTTATTTAAGTGTAATCACATTCGTATACAACATTATAATAATAAAGCTATCTTTAACCAATAAAGGATTTACCAGTAATGTAAATTGTTGTAAATTGCTGTATAAAATTTGAAATCATTTTCAATCTCTTTATTGGTGCAGTAAAAGCATAGTCTGTAGTAGACGAGGCACACTTTTATGAGCAAATCGATACATTTCAGTTCATTGGTCCGCTTACGTAGATATTTATAAAGCTTGATTACCTTTTAATTGTGTAGGTATAATGTCAAACATTATCTTCATCAGTCCTTTTAAACCCCAATGAAAATATTTTTCTTAAATGAGGTATTAAAATTATACATAATATAGGTCGGATCAATGTTGCAGCTAAGTAAGCTGCGCTTAATATTAAACTTATCAAAATCATAAGATTGTTTTTTTGCATTAATTGTTCATCTTTACCACTAATTGTCGAGTAAATATTATAAAAATTCATTACAGAACGGGGCGCGCATAGTACACCGTACACAAAAATCAAGGACAATGATAACTTTAACGCTGCCACAGATTCACTGCCTTCCATTTGAGACCGCAGCTTCTTGGACTTTAATTTGAGAAGTATTATGGTAGTTGCGGTAATCATAATGAACACTGGAAGAATCAAATTAAACACTGCGAGTAATGATTGCATTTTGATTTTGTGATTCGAATCTACCAAAGTGCATACAACAGTATCTTGATCCATTCGTACGGTTGTAGCTAATGCGAACTCCGGAATGCTTAATGATGCAGATAGCACCCATACAAAAATCGATGGTGGCGCTATCGGAACGTTCGTGTCTGGCAGTCTATAATCCACATTCATAGTCCGAGGTGGAGTCGACGTATCGCTGTTAGCTACTAGGCTATGTCGAGAGGAACGTATTTCTTCGTCATCGTCTCGATCGCGCCTTTTATTTCTTTGGATAGCAGCTTTAATCTCAAGATTAATTGTTGCTAGCGTATGTAGGGCAATAGTAGTCACTAAATATAGTGATGCTGTCGATGTGAACACGCGGAGTCCTCGATAAGCTACACAGCAGCCAGTTCCAAACGCCCAGTTCATCGTGTTTCGCGACCATAGTTCTGGGCCGAGTGCCGTCGCTACCAGCGCAAAATCAGCCACGGCGAGTTGTATTATCAAAGAATACAAACCTGTAATAGGAAACGAGGTCTTGATAGCTATAGAATATACTTAAAATATGGATAAGCTGTTATATATTTTTTTACTTACCTAACTAAGTAACCTACTTTTGAGATTTCGGAGTCAATTTAAAACAGGTATTAGAAATTGCAAACACCAATCTTAAAGTTATAATACTAGGGCTAAGAAATAATTAAAGCTAACGGTAATAAATGTACCAGCTAGAGCTGAGTCCTAAATTGTTAATTGGACAAAATCAATAAAGTGAAAAATAAGTAAATCTAAAACAAATACTTAATTACTTAATCAGATGTCTCTTTACTTAAAACGTGCTTAGTATATACATTATAGTATTACAAAGACACTTTACTAATACTTTTGGCGCTGTTTAGGGTAAGATGAATCCGGGGAAACCCGAACAGATGGCAGCCCTAGTATCATTCAAAATAAATTTATAATCGTGTGAACGTGTCTGATAAAAATGCGTTATTTTTAAAATTTACCGTTTGTTGACCGCTTGAGGAGTGCGGCCACCAGCGCGCAGTTGGCGAGGGTGGCGGCGCCGGCGATGCACGCGAAGTACGCGGTGAGGACGAGCGGCGGGAGCAGCGCGCGCCCGGCCGCGAGCTCCGCCGTGGCGTCGGCCGTCGGGGAACGCATCGGGATCAATGACTCGCGCTGCGTCACCCGCCTTCGCCGCCGTCCCTTACTTTTTTTTTCACCAATGAATCACCACTGTACGAACATGTGCTCGCGAGACACTCCTTGGAGATGTATTCAACAACACTTTAATTATGATACTGTCTTTCGGTTAGCATCGTTAGAGTTCACGCACTTGAGTGTAGTTTAATTATTGCAACGTCGCCAGGCACTGCGTTAAATACGAAATTTTTATGGCCTACGCATTTATACGAAGCTCGCTCGCAGACGTGTGCGAATATTAATAATAAGGGATTCGTGGTTGTTAGTCTTCATTATTATTCAGTCCTCGCAGCGTCCTGCCTGTGGCGTGAAGAAGGAGTAAACAGACTCATCCGTTACAGCTATATTTTCGATTATGTTTGGCACAAAATAATGTTACCGGAAATGCGTTCCTGGAGCTCATCGACCTTGTAACGGGTTTTATTTCAAGTTGAAATACCTACCAAATTGGTGACCTACTCACCAGTCTTGCAAAATTATTAATCTGAGAAGTGTGTCCTGCAAAGATATAGGTAGCAAATATTATTTATTAGGTATTTGCAAGGTACCTAATAGAATGAATATGGTTCGACCGAGGAAGTACCACCGCTACACCTATTTCTTGCTTTTTCGGTGGAAGAGTATGTTTGCTGGCTTACCTACTTTCATATGGCGACCATCACAATCCTCGGGAGTAGAAAACCAACTTTATGGTGTCCATGGACAGCAACTTGAGAATTATGCCCTGAGTACGAGTTAATCAAGTTTTCTCACGACAATCAATGTTTACGTATGCAAGGTATGATCGATAACGAAAACGTAAATGTAGCGAAATTATAATAGCACATGGAAGAAAAGCCAGATAAGACTTTAACAGTGTAACTCTATTTAAAAATAAAAAGACGACAATTTTAGGTATAGGTATATCGAAAGAACTATAAAGTGAATGACGGAAAAGATGTTACATTCCACGAAGGTCTCAATTTGTTTACCTGATAAATACATTTACAAGTATGAAGTGGCGGATTTACACATTCTGCCGCCAGAACGCTATCTACCATAATCAAAGCGACATTGATTTAGGAATTTAATCTGCGAAAAAACACAAAAGGTCTCCGGTTCCAGATTCTGCCCCAAAAGATGTGCTACCCGAGGGACATGTGCCCTCTGACTCGCGCACTCTATGCTACTGGACCTATTTGAAAACAAATTATCATTGTAATGTAGGCTTCAGCAGACTCAGCCTTTTGGTAAATCTGCCACGGTGAGCATGTGATTGTATATGCATGTATTTGCATGCTTTTTTAAACTTAACCTAAAACAATGTAAACAAATCATTGTGTGAAATTTCACGTCCAACTGTAAGTACTATTTATCTATTAGCGTTAATAACGAAAACCAGTCTTCATCGCCTTAGAGTTCTTAAATTATAAACATGTTTTCCATTTCAAGGATATACAACAAAGTTATTTTAGTTTGTAGAGAATTATTTTCGAAAATAAATAGTCATATACTGTGAACTACAAATACTGACAGCCTAGTGGTTCAGACTCGACCTTCCTTCGACTTAATCAGGGGATTCTTAATTTCTCTGGTCTGCACACCTGTTTTTGAAAATTACGAGGGAATTAGAACACTATAGGATATCATGGTGAGGTAATTGAAATGTCTGTTCTGAAAGAGTTTAAAAAATGCCAAGGTGTTAACTCTTTAGGGTCGTATTAGACCAACGCGGTAGGCTATTGCCTAAACCCCTCTCACTCACATGCCTAAACGTGGTACAAAATAAATTGACGACGTGAGCTAATATCTACCCAAAAAGAGCTCAGTTTTACTTATGGATTGGACTTACCTGTTATATAAGACAGTGGATTTGCAGGTTTTAATTTAAAAATATGTTACATTGAACTTCGAATACCATGCATCATTATAACTAGCTTTTTATTCAAAACCAAGGTAGATAAGGTTTCGTTTAGTAGGTAGTATTACACAAAACTAAGTTCGTCAATATGTTTACTAATAATTTATTTTTCATTTCAATATGTTCATCAATGTCCTTAATAAAAATAATTCAATTTTTGTGTAATACCTTACAAGCATGTAAATAATATGATAAATAAAAATCTCAAAAATAAAAAAATAGAATCTCCATTTACTTTATCTGTTAAGTGGCATGCAATATTTCAAGTGAAAATACACAAACTTGTCAGGTGTAGAGTATACCACCATGTCCGCAATAAAACGAGAAATAAAATGTAAATAAAACAAACTTGTGAATTAATTCGTTTTAATGCATTAAAATAACTACTAATACCTGCGATATAATAAACTACCTTTATTACATTACATCATCATGATTTGCATAGTAACAGTGAACAGGATTTCGTACATTGATTAATCATAGCGTAGCGCAAAGTAGTACAAGCAAATAAAGCGTTCTCGTTGCGAACTGAATCGATTATTTATTTATCTGTGATATAGAACGTGGGTAATTTTATTTCATTAAAGATATATTGAATTAATAGATGAAAATCTATTAAAATATTTGTTATACTTTTGATAACTATGCACTTTACTGTATATAGGTATACATATAATGTTAGATAAGCCATCACAATTAAGGGCGTAAATTACTATAATCATATGGACTAGGATAGGACGGGATAGTTTTAAGCGTATCGTAAAACGTAAGATGGCTATTTCTATTATAAGGCGGAATCTTTAGCTTATCTTACTTTAGCATAGTTAACACCTTAGCACTGAAAGTGCTAATGATAATTAATTTGTTCTAACTGGCGAAAGCCAAAAACACATCGCGCCTTAACTTAACTATGTATGTATATGTGAAATATTGCCTGATATGTGTATTAGTATACGCTTAATATATAATTGCGTTTTTGCTGCTGTTACCTACGATGACAGAAATAAACATAGAAAGTGTATAACATAAAAATAATATGCAATTCGCAATATTTATAGTTTGGTAGAGTCGTTCATCGAGTCGCATCTCTAAACGGTATAAAGCTTGCCATGGAGTGTTTAATTAGCTTGTGTTGCAATCATGTTAAAGTTATTTGATTTAAAAAAAGTTGTATTGAACTTATTATGCTACTTATGTAAGACTTCTCGCTTGTTTTTTTACATGACAACATGGTAGATTATTGTCACTAATGCGGGCTGTAACTGCTTCAAGCACCTTATTGTTTCAAGTTATCGGTTAAGTGATAAGATAATATTCTGGTGGCGTTCACCTGTTGTGGTAAATTGGTTTAAAACATGATTAGAATACACATCCACACAAAATTAAGTAGTGACCAACGTACTTGATATTGACATAGTTTTTGCATGTCATTGTGTTCAATCCAATCTCGTACAAGAGCGCTCGTATGCGTTACCTATTAGCTTACCAACGAGCGCTCGGGTGTGCGGTCGAGTGGAACCGCAAGGCGATATTGTTCATTTGTTTTGATCAGCGGCAACCGACGGCCGGCGGCGGCTTGGAGTGATGGATGACTCGCGACAATGCTCCTACGGGGACGCGTGTGGGCGGTGTCTTGACAGCCAAAATCTGCACTTTCCTTCGACTTTCTCTCGGAGGTGCGAAAGGTGTACTGGGGGCACGCAATGGTTATTCGGTAGCCGGCGCGGCATAAGTGTACGCGTTCTAATCGCGATTACAGTCCGCCCGCTTTCGGTGCATGGTGCATCGTACGCATTTCCGATATACAAAGCACCTGCATGTGGTTTCGGTGCTTATAAGCTGCAGTTCGAGAGTTAAGGAACGATTTACATCGAAGACCGTGCAGTGAAATGTAAGGAAGCAGCTATGGCGCTAAGAGTTCAATCAGTGGTTGTAGCTCTGCTTTTCGCGCTACGAGCCGGCACGCCCGCGCGTTTTCCCGTGAGTAAATCTTGTCTGTTGGGCGGGCGGGCGCTTATAAAGGAGATCTGCGTAAGCGCTATTAAATATTAAACATTGCCTTTGCATGCATCTGCGTTTCTTATGTGAAATAATTTGTTTTTGTTAATTCAAATAAAGTATTAGTATGTATAGAGCACTAATTTTACTAATTGCACGTTTAAAATACTTTAACAATTAATCATTATATTTAAGCTATTTATGAATCTAACATCAAAATATTAATTAAGGATAGAAATAATGAAAATATTTTACTTAACGGAAAATATACTTACAGCATGAAAATTTTCAATATTTAAATTATTAAATATATTGTACAATACATATTTTTGTTAGTACTAGTTACTGCATTACGCTTTAAACACGGCTTAAAGTAAATGCAAGTCCTATTATAAAGATACACCTGCCAAAATCACACTTATTACCTCTTGCTATATAGTAACAGTGGTTTTGTTGCATGTTTAAACGATGTTTCTTGAGACACAGTACAAAACATCGATATACATGTTCTACATCGTTGTCAATCTTTTATTTCTCTATGCATAGATTTCCGGGAAACAATCGTCCCACCGATAAGACCTTTTGTCTTTCAACCTTTTATTTAGCTACTATCAATATCTTCTGAAAGTGTTCATTTTAATCTCTATTATGATCTCTATAGAAAAAGATGTTACCAGTGAGAAGCATGGTAAAATTTTACATTTTAGGTTTTTCTTTCATAATAAATTTATTTTTCATAATAAAGGTAGACGGGTATTTACAAATATAAATTAATATTTTTTGTGTATATATGTTATGTATATATTATACGTATGTAGAGATAAGTATTTAGAAGTAGCTTTGTTGTTAACTAACAGTAAAATGTCCAAATCGTAAATTTTATTTAATAACACTAAAATTTATTTTTACAAAATCCAAAAAAATATTTACGATGAAATAGATAACCTCTTTCGTTTGGGAAGTCAGTTAAATTTTAAAGATTATCATAGCACATCAATATGTAAAGTAGATGTAAGCAAAGACATCTTAGAAAATAATAGACATCTAACGGACTATATTATTGTATCTTTGCTTACATTATAAATTGTGTGTATTTTTATATTTTTTTTAATATATCAGTTTTATTTTTTGTATTGTGAACACATACTTTAAACTTATAAATATGTTCTTCGAAATGTATGTACAATTTATTAAGCGCCTTTCTTTGTTTACTTATATTTGTAAGATTCTCAGATTCTCGTACGATGACGCGATAGAAAAGTCCCTAACATACAAAATCACTTATAGTCTTATTAAAAATGTAGCTTGTGATTCCAAGCTCCTCGTAGTGGTAGTAAAACACGTGTACCTACTGCAGTTTAGTTGACCAGATGAAGCACGTAATTTGCTCGTACGTTCGGCGGCGCAGTGGCGTCGGTGCCAGGAAGTATTGATTTTCCCCCGCGCGCCGTTGGCTCCTGTTCAGTCTGCCTCGACCCGACGCATCTTAATGCCTCCACGCGACATATTAATGCTCTATAAAACCATTTTTCACAACTTTATAGCCATTTCAATGCGCTAAAATGAAAATGCATGCTAGGTTTTATGCCTCAACATTAGAAGTACTAAAAATTAACTTCGTGGTATAGTAAATTTCTATTACTCATCATTTTTTGGGTTTTAAGTATGTTACAGAAGATATTAACAGACAGTAATACCTACATAACGTATATGTACACATGATCTCCATATTTTTATGTGGAAATAACACATACAACGGAATTAGATAAATAATAGATTGCAAATCTATTTTTATATCTACCAATATCGCACCAAAGATAAAGTGATAGAGATATTGTTATCAAATCTAAATCAAATAAAATGAGAAGAATGTAAGTAAACAATTTATAACAAGCTATGTATCGAATGTAGAAAATAGTATATTAGAATAGCAAATTGGCTGAAAAGATTTTGAATAATATAGATTTTCACATCAAAATATATGGACTACAATACTAAGAAGGGATTCTAACTGTCGTGATTCGTTGTGATCTGCACACGCCATACATTTATTATAGTTTAGGCACAGACACATTACAATAAATTGCCGCATGCACCCCGCGGATGCCGATTCCTGTCCTGGCGCAGTATAAATAGATCTAGATGCAAAAGGTTATTGAGATGTATTGATACGCTTGATATTTAAACTATAGATAGTAAAGAAAATTGAATATCTAATAGAGTAATTACGTAGTCTGTACGGAAAATTAATGAAGATAAAAAATAGATAATCTTATTGATAAATTTCATAACTTCATATTACTTACAGCTTTTTTCTCCATGCTCTTAAAACTTCAAAACAATATTTGCTATATTATACCACATTGGTATAGACCAAAATTAAGCAGCAAAGAAATTTATGCTGACCCCTAATGTTTAAGTTAAAATAAATCAAATAGTCTATGTACCTACGATGTTTCATAACGTTTTAGCTAAAACTTAGCAACGCAAACATTTGTACTACAAAGTAGAGTTATCAGTTCTGACTGTGCCGGCCTAATCAAGCCAGACAAAGTTCTACCTGCCTTAATAAAAGGAGCTTAGAAGCGCCGTAATTTTAAAATGTCTAACGCTACTTGGTTAGTCACTTCTGCCAAAATGTTAATGATGATTACGAGAAGTTTATTTAGCATTATTTAAGTCAATATTTACAGTTCGTTTTAAATAGAATGCGTCATTCTATAACGGTGAAGTACGATAACATAAATAATGTCGGGTTTAAGTTCGTGGCAAAAGAAAGCAAAGGAAAATGCAAGAGAGTTAGTTACTTAACACCTCTTTTTAGGACAAATCACTTACTGAAAATTGAAGTTACGAACAATACGAGAGGCATCGACACGTGGTTGTCCAAAACGTAACCATCTTTTGGTGGTACGTAAGTATCCTCAATAGACCACAAGTAGTTTCCACTGCATTCCGAGATTCGACTGTCGTAATCTCTATTAAAAGATGTTTAAGATAACTTTCACCGATCGAACCCTATGATTTCGGTCCGCGTGGTATACTATTTTATTTTACCAATTATATTACATAACAAAAAGAAGCTTTATGTCTTTCGCGTACTGGATCACGTACACGTTACACAAGCGTCAATAGCACGTACATAGGTACTTAGTTTTTCGATCGCCTCTCGGTGATTCACAGTACGTCGCTCATTGTCTGCCAGCGGGCGACAACACGGCGTGATGCAGACTCCACGTAATTGAGATCGACGCGAATAACTTTCATCATCCGGAACACTTCGGAACACAACGTAACACGGACCATTGCATTCCAAAATTAATGACTTTTAACTCGAGCATAACTTGACGCTTCTTGCGAGTAATTCGACGGAACGCCATTGTCTAGCACCGTAGTAATGGAAAAACAAATAGTTTTACTTTCCCCTTTAGTTCGCTTGCGTCCGCTAATGCCGAATCTATACCGGCTGACTCACGTGGTACTGATTTCGGTTTCACTCGCCTCCATTGCTTCGACTGACTAGTCAAAACGTAATAAGTGAATTAGTGTCATCAATTTACGAGTGTCATACCGAAGATAATAAAACGACATCCGCTCTACAGGTACTTGCTACTTCTGATCATCAATCATAATTAAGTTGCAGATAAAAATAATGCTTATTCGGTTATCTTCACGTATCCGTCATGTTGGCCGTTATTAAAATCGTGGTCCATAGCATTTGTATTTGCAGAAAAACCAAATGATTAGAAAGTATTATAATTTTGCTTACCTAATTTGAAATTAATGATTGAAAGGAAAAATATTAAGATCCAGGCCATAGAATTGTAATACAGTTAAATAATTTAGGCAAAAGATGTTATTTGTTAAAACATTGTACTTCTATAAAAATAGACAAAGATCTTCAGTAGAGACGCTACAATTCTAAAATTATTTGAAACTAGCGACCCAAATACACTTAAGTGGTTGTTTGACATTGTTCAATTTTGATTAGTTTACAAGTTTAAATTAGTCTGAGCGGTAATTAAAATATGTACTCGCGTTGTGGGATAATTATTCTGTTAAAGCATAACTTACACTGAAACGGATAAAGGGTGATGTCGTTCCTACTCAATTTTTAGGGATAATCATGGTCATGGAGAATGGTAGGTCATAAGGTGAGGACGGGTTCATACTCTTTATCTACCCCGGTTACCGGAGTCCAGATACTCTCTCGTGGCGTGAACAGAATAATACTTCAAATGGGACGCCTTTTCTTGTGGATATAGTTTGGAAATATATTTATTTTAACGGAACGCCTCCGGAACGAAGGATTTGAAAAAAAAAATGCGCTACTGTAGGACTCCCTCTTTTACAAACCTATACGTACGAGGATATTTTTACCCATTAATCTGCTAGGAAAGTGATGGGAATTGAACACATGTAAATTATAGACTTAGGCTTTCGATAGAACTTTAAGAACTGTTGAACGTTTTTACGGAAAATCGCGAATTTTATCAACCTACAAATTGAAAACTAACTTTTTTTTTGAAAATTTCATCCCTTTTGAAGTAAAATAATGCTTAATATAGACTTTTTAAAATATTACATGGAGCCTGAGAAATTATGTTTATGTTATATTTTGTTGTTGTTGCTTTTTTATATTGTAGTATGGCTGCCGGCGCGCAGCATGCCCGCTCTGGCATTAATTATGCTTTACTCCGAAAGCGCCCACGAGACGGCCCGAGCCTTGTCACCTCGTGTCGACCTCGTTATACAGTATTTATCATCGCCTCGTTGAGTTCATTTCGCTGCGTCCCTGATACCCACATTGATTGTATTGTCACCGACACCAAACGCTTTTAGTTTCTCAGTAATCCGCGGAAAGCTTCTCACCAATGGGTCGTTGATGTTTGATAAGAGTGACATTAGCCACAAATTAGATTCTTAATTGAAATCGAGCCAATTCTGGCGTGATTCGTCACTAGATAGGTATCTATCAAATTTGAAGCAGATGGGCAAATAACACTTCTAGCTATTGACGTCTGATTTAAATATAACTAATTATTTTTGTAAAAGCATATCAAAGACTTTGTGTGTCTAAGATATGAAAAATATAAGCAGTAGATACTCGTACATTGAATTAATATGAGTATATATCTTATATTCTATAGAAATAGTAAACAAGCATGTGTAAATGGCCGCTGCCGCCTAAGGACATCTGTAATCAAACCCAGTTAAGAAACCGGAGGCCAGCAACGCATTTGTGCCCGACAAATACGTTGCTATCCTTTAGAACGGAGTCCCCCTTACCATACCCTCTACACCAAAATCCAACAGCGTTTTACATTGTTTTGTTTCAGGCAACAACTATATTTTTACTGCAACTATACATAACCATAATTCGAGCTTATTTACAACTATTACAATTGTTACGAGAATGGTACGATAGGTATTGACTTAGTCACAAAAAGTTAAAAAGTATGTGTAGGTATTAGAATGTCATTCGGCCTAGAACCTAATTGGCTTAATGGGTGCACGTAATGTTGTGGCTACGTAGTGACATAACGTAACATTATGTCTATACTTACAATCTTTTTAACCGATTTGATAACATTTACGGTATAGACCACGTTAGGTAAATATTATAGTATTTTAAAAACAACGTTTATTCTGATATTAAATTTGTAATTACATTTGCAATGATGGGCGATTTAGTTAAAGTAATTAAAGTTTGCAATCATCCGGTACCTATATGGATACATAAGATTTTTGCAAACTATTTTTGCATTTAATAATCTCTTTATACATCGCTATGTACATGGAGTCCAGGGGTTTTATTTCGTCGAGAAATATATTTCGTCTACCGCCGACTTAGAATCAATCATCTATTTTTTAGCACGGCACATTATTTTCAAACAAACCAAGTGTAGAAGTCAATTTATTTGATTTTAATATAAAGAAGGATTGAAATAAATTTGGAAAAAAATTGATTAACCTTATAGGTTGGTTTTGCTTTTAAAATATTACAAACATAAATAAATGGCTTTCAAACCCCCTGCAACGCCACCCTATTGCTAGGCAAAGGAATTAATTAGTTGATTTTATTTGAGTTGATTTAATAGAAAGCGCTTTGGTCTATCGAATTCCACCACCTTGTTTGAAAGAACACGAACAGGTATGGATTGACAGGGGACGTATCACTGCTACACTTACATCTAATTTGAAGCAGTTCTGCGTTTTCGTGGGAGCATGAGGATGCCGGATAACAACGCAATATCGATTGGCTTTAGGTAGAACCTATTTTACGTAGCAAATGTTCATTAGGTAAACTCGTTTACCCATCACTAGAAGATCCGTTTTGAATAACACTGATATTGAAATTTGATATCTGCTTTCTGTATTCTTTTTAGACTTTTTAATCATCATATATATTCTATAATCATCAAACTATACATATAATACATAAGCATAATTTACACTGTCATTGTACTTATGTACAGAGCTTACCACATATACATATAACTTGTTTTAACTTAGAGCGTTTACTGATCACCTCAGTGTTGTACAGTCGTTGTGTTATTTTAAAGAAGTTGAGTAGAGTGTACCTCGATTATGTGCTGTTTTGTTTGTACGTTTGTGCCTGTTTGTATTGGTGATTTTTGTAGCTGGGGCTACAAACTGCTCAAAACGTGTTATACGACATGTAATCCAAAAGTATAATAGGTATATCGCTTTTTGCTTTTGGTGCCCCAGTAGTGTCATATTGTCAACAACGCTCACGCATACGAATACAAGTACAATGACTTAATTAGAGCGTAATACCGGCGGTCGGCACCTGCACCACTTATTGGTAAAAAAGATAGGTAATTCGTGTCATACTTGTTAAGAGTATAATTAGACTCATGTTAAATTTTAAAATAGCCAATAATTTGACAGTGAAATGTATTTTTACTGTAGTGATTGTAAAACTAAGTAGTAGTTTCAATAAATTTTAAAGCTCAGTGGTAAAAGAACATTACGTTACATTACGATCAGTAATGTACATAATCTTTATATATTTTGCTTATATGTTTCTCTTTGATTATTACTATTGCATTTTTGTACACCGCAATATCTTACTTATTATCTATATTTTCGTCTTTGTCCAAATAGGCCATCTTTTTCGTACCTACAAACGAGTAAGTATAGTATACTATTTATTCATTTATTAAAACTTATTTTATTGATTGCAAAAATGGTACAAAAGCGAACTTAATACATGAACATTCAAATGCTACCGGTCAACCTAACCTTTAGGCAAATGAACGAGAATGGTATATTTACCCGTTTGCGTCACAAGACGGGTTATGTTTTCCAAACGTAGATATGTAAACAAATCATTTAAAAAAATACTGTTTAAAATTATAATTGAAATAAATTAAAAAGTATCATCACACTACAAAAACAAAATATCAAAATAAAAATCATCGTAAAATTATGCAGGCGGGTACAAACAAAGATTACAGGAAAATCCTAAGCAGGCGGGTCTTTTTCATTATAAATTCATTTATAGTGTCTACAAGGTTACTTTGTTTAGTGTACAAAGAGTTTAGTATTGTCTTGTGCAGTTTTAGCATTTTGTATATTCATATACTAGCTGAAGTACTCGTGCTTAGCTACTGGACGTAAAAAAGTCGCATTCTTTTAAATAATGCAAAATATCGAAATCAAATCTAGCTTAGAAATTAACCAGTATATAAGCTACATCCATGCAAAATATTTTGTAAATCTGACTAGTGGTTCTTGCATGATTGAGTACTAAACAGATACATAGAGACAAACTATCTCATTTTTATAGGTATACTAGGTATGCTACTGTGCGGTTTCACCCGCTACTAAATAAGAAAAAAAAAAGCAATCAAACATGGCATGATGTTATATAGTCTATAGCCTTCCTTAATAAATGGACTATTCAATACGAAAATAATTTTTAAATTCGAACCAGTAGTTCCTGAGATTAGCCCGTTCAACCAAA
>DWLI01000467.1:0-21436 GCA_018249915.1 Cecropterus dorantes dorantes | reverse complement strand
GTTTGCTGGAAAAGATTTCATTAGAAACTAGGTGTGCTACGCGGTTTCACCCACTACTAAATAAAAAAAAAAACAAACAAACGTAGCGTGATGTTATATAGCCTTCCTCAATAAATGAACTATTCAATACAAAAAGAATTCTTAAATTCGAACCAATAGTTCCTGAGATTAGCCCGTTCAACCAAACAAAGTCTACTGCTTTATAATAGTATAGATAAGCAGTACCTTTTACCTAATGTCAATTATAAGCGCTCTTTATTATTTTTCGTATATGTGCATATATAAATAAACTCCGTCAATAACAAGAGAAATATAAAATAATGCGCTAAAACCTGTATAGGCAGTAGTTTCAATGTTTTTTTATATAGCAGAGTAAATACGAGTAAATATTTGTATCGTTTGTAGATTGCATCGATAAAATTGATTAATACAAAAATAGTCGCAAACCGCTGGCATAGTCACTACATATTCTAACTAGAATTGTTACGTGTATTGCAATACTACATATTGCAATTTTCTATTCCCATCTACTCTCCATACTACAACAGTACATAGTTTTTCGCAACTAAAAATGCCACTGCAATTTGTATTTGGTCCCATGAGGTAAGCGGAAAAAGTGCAATAAATATTTGACTACCGTCATTTCAAATCGTTCGTTGTTTACACAAAATTCTCTATGAATTTCAAATACCAAATGCTTCTCTATACCTAGATACATTGTGCTGCGAGCACATTGTACAAGTAAAATAACTTAAAATAATGATACGCCTAACGTCACTGCATGCAATTAAGTCAAGGACCATTAAAATGTATACCTTAAAATCTATACCTCTATGAAGTACATACAAAAAATATATATATCACATCCTACGGATGTCACTTGAAACCATTTTCTCTACGAGTTCTTGTGATATGAATGAGGGGACGTATCTTTTATAGCAGTGCCTGCAACCGAGACAATATTAATCAATTTTTACATGGAGGGAATTATTTCGGTAGTACCCGCATTTTTTCGGTACAAAGGTTACCGACAATGCGCGCTGACGCCGTATTTCATTTTTGTCCATCCACAGCCTTTGCGCTGCTCGCCCGGTCTTTGTCTTCCTCGATTATTTTAACCACATTCATGATTTTACTTATCTCCCTAATGCATCTCGCTTCATTCTTGATCCGAATTTTCAAACCTGTATCTTTCTCTCACTCCCTTATTACTCATCTTTTAAAGCCAGACGCATTCGTTTTCGAGAATCTATAACAATAATTCAACCATTAGAAGCTCAGTGGCATTATCTGATGTGGAGCTATATAAATGGTTATTACAGATATAACGTTCTCCAGCGCAGCGAGCATTCCGCATAGATAGGGGGATGATCCCGTCTTTTCGTGTCGCACACCTTATCTACTTCACAGCTCATTAGGTCTCGCACGGGGCGGTTGCCAACAGATCTATCCCATTTGTAACAATACAAAGACCGCACGGATGGCAAATGGTGATTCCAGGGCTTAGGTTGCCAGTCTCGTTAGTTTAGTCTACGACTCGCGACGCGACGTAAAATAAGTACGTCGTCGGTTGTGGCGCACGACGTCAGGCGACGCAAGACAGTAACCGCGTACGTTCTAAATGGCAGACATTAACGGAACGTTATTGCTTCTCGGCTTCACCAACACTTGTACAGTATTAATCTCTATCTCGTTCTGATGCTCGCTGTCTGTCGCTTTGTACTCTTGTTAATTCCGAGAATAACTAGACTTGGCTCCACCTAGCATTGTTATTCAGGAACCGATATGATTTAAATTATTGAGACAGATATGTGTTTCAATAACTCAAACTGCTGGCTTAAATGGAATCTGTTGCGGCATCCGGCAAGTATTTGTTTTGTGGCGTATTGCAGAAATCTAAATAAATGATATGACTTTGTCTGTACATTTTGACTTGAAATGAGGAAAGTTTTACAATCTACTTATATGAATTCACTATAGATTCTATATTTACAAATAATATGAATACTGCAATATACCTAAAAGTAACATTATAGGTATTGCGGTTCAAACTTTAATAAAATCTACAGATCTAAATAAAAAATCATTGAAGTTAGTGTGTGTTTTCATTCAATATTCGATAAAGCGAGCACAAACAAGTAAATACGAAGGAAAAAGCGAATGCATGTAAATGAGCATACTTCTCAGAATTACGTCGTGAGCTGAATAAATAACGCGTGATCGATGCGTTGATAAGCCCGTGAAAAATTTAAAGAGGATCCGTACAATCGCAGAAATGGATGAAGTGGGTATGATGTGGCCTATATACGAGTATATATCGCTTCTTTCACTTTTTTACGTCCTATTACTTGGGCCTTCGGAGTGCGAACAAAAGGCTACTTCTTTCGAGTCTTTCAACGAATAAATGTACGCTAAAATACATGTGTTTATTATATTCGTGATGCATTAACGTATTGGGAATAAAGCTATTTATTATTGTACAATTTAATAGGAGTACGCTACAGGGTATCACTTTTCGTAAGTATAGAATTTTAGCTAGTGCGCAAAAAGATTTCTACTGAAGTAATCACTTAAGCAAGTAAAATGTGCCCAGATGCGAGCTTGCTACTTGAGAGCGCATTCACAAAACAATAGGCACATTTAGCCGTCTAAAAAGAGAAATGGCTCCGCGCACTTGTCATCGAAAGCCATTCGAAACACATCGGAATGACTTTATATACACACATGGGTTTGGCATTCATGTAGCAGGAACATACCTACTTTCCTTTATGCAGTCGCGCCTAGCGAGTGGATGAAAGCGAGACGCTACGAGCCGACTTGTCGCTTATTCCCCCCTTCTTACTAAATGCAAAAACTATGCTTGTACCGTGCCTAGGCTATTGTTAAGATTGGCTCTGACGGCTTTGTTTTGGAAGCGCAGACTAATGTAAAAATTTCGTCGCGTGATAGTACCATCTACCGCTCTCAAAATAAGACTCAAAATATATCTTCGTCTACGTCTTTCGAACAAATTTTCAATTGTAAAGAAAGTTGGCTTTCTCAATAGCAGACTCATCATAGGGACTTTCTCGTGTTAAAAATGAAGGATACGAGATATTCCGAATTTTTCTTTTTTTTGTCACGCATAATCAAATAAAACTTGATTTTATGTTTCGAGTCAAATTATAAGCCGAGGGGAGGGCGAAATAAAAAGTGAATAATGAATGCGGAGGCCGAATCCGGGACCGCGCGGCCGTAGCAATTATTTTGTTTCGAGTACCATCAACATGGTTCGTTCTTTCAAATTTTCATACATTAGGCAAATGTCGAGAATGCGTAATAAGGACCTAAATGTTGTAAGCCGTCGTGGGGTCACATTTAGACCGGAGGGTCTGGACAATCGGGTACGTTTCCTGTGACCTTCGACATATCCATAAAACGGTTTTGAGTACGCTGTCAAATGTCTAAGTAGCGAAAACCTTGTAACGTATTAATTTTACTCTTGTACAATAATTACCGTATAAGTGATATAGCTCAACATTTTATTTTAGCTACATTTATCAAAGAAAAAGTTTCCTTTAACGACAATACTAGATTTTATTAATAGCAAAAAAGAAGCATGGCGTGATCTTTATGATTAATGGCTTGGGACTGAAGACAAATAATTCATTCTTTATCGTGAGATAGTTCAACAATATCAATTTAAAAATTGTCAGTAAGATTATTTGAATTTTCATTATACGTACAGTCGTTTGAAAAAGACAATTCTTATCATTATAATATGAATTGAGAATTAAATATATAACGACTACCTACCTTTTTGATTTTACAAAGTTATATATAGTTAGATGAGAATAGCTGTTATTTCGATAAAATTTACCTTAGAATACTAAATAATTTCGAAGGCCTTGGGTAGGTACCCTATCTATAATGTATCGCTCACCACAGTTACACGTATATCACTCAGAAAGTTCTTATGCTATCACTAAACAACTTCTTGACGTGTCTAAAGGCTTTCGAGCCCACTCACACACAGAAATGTACTAGAAAATGTATGGCGCGCCATTCGCGGGAGTAAATAAATACGAACTAGAGAAACAAGTGTCACTTATGACGGAGTCTGCCTACAAAACATGCAATCCCTATGAATGATTACCATCTGACTGAACTCTATATGCCTTGTAACCGTATTTTTTCGGGATCCCTGCTAAAGAAAACGACTTCCTTACAAAAAAGACAATGCAAAATGAGTCATGCCACATACATGTAATAGTAGAAATTCGCATAACACTTGTAGCGTGGGTTGAGCGTTTTCGTCTCCACATCGGTCGATAGTGTTGACGAACAAAATAGCTCCCCTCCGGGGGAGTGTGGTGTCAAGAGGCTATAGGATTAAACTTAAACTGGGTTTGCCCGCAGTTTAATTATACAAAAGGTATGTACTCACGTACCACTTGCGAAAATGTTCTGTTTCTCTGGCACATAAGTTAGAAATTAGTTAATTATAACCTTTACTCCGAGCGAAATGGCAAATAGAATATAAAATTAGATACTTATGTAGAAAGTGACACCGATGGACAATAATACGGGCACATTAATTCTTAACAAAACAAGTGTGTACGAAACGAAGTTGCTAAAAAGAGTTATTGGATTTGTGTAAAATTTTTGAGTTCAGTTATAAACTTTCGGCTATGGCGCATTGCAGAATTAAACTTTGCTCAAAATAATTACTTATACGTTATCGTGCATGTGTGCGTATTAGTGGTATTAAACAAGTTTATACACGCTACACTTGTTGTAAATTGTTTTATAGTGGATATTTGGGAGTGATATCCAATGTTTCCAAAGGTTTTGAATACCAGAGTCGTCTGATATTTGTAATACTGAAAAAGAAATAAGTTATAACTAAATTTGATCCTAAAGAAAAATATTGTTATGATATGAATCATTAGATTATCTATAATGTTCGTAGATGTGTGAAGACCAAACAATAATTAGCCAGCACGGTGCATTATTGCATAAATCCTTTATTTTCCTTGCCCAACTATGGTATAATCGTGGGTCGTTGATTATAGTAAGCGTAGACGATAGCCAATAAATTTTAAGCGTTCTTCTGAAACGAGCTTGCTGAATGAAATAGGACGTTATATTTCAAGATTACGGGATCGTAATCTCCTTAGAAATTTAATAATAGGGATCATACGACAAGAAAATATATCCATTTTTCCATTCTAACATACTTTTCTTAATTTATTACGTTATTATGAGGCGATTTATTTTTTTTTAAATATCGATAATAATATTGTAAGTAATGTTATAAATTTACACATAACAATATATCACAGTATTTTTTTAATATTTAAACGGTGATTTTAACGATGCGGGTAAGCTATATGGCTTTTCTATGATTTATTTCACTTATGAGAACAAAATAGTGACTTTAAGGCACAACGTGACATATTAACGACGATATCGTTATCAAAACGCACTGTCAAGCTACAGATCTAATCGAATTCGAAGCTTCTACCTTGTCTACAGGACATGCACTCAAAACTGAAGTACCCTATGCCTTCCACTGACTACAAAGCAAAATTGGCTCAGAAATCAATAGATTTTGTTACATTCAGCGAACGTCCACTCGCCGTGGCATGTTGAGTCAATAAATGCCAAAGGGAAGAAAAAACGAATCGGTGGCACTAATTGTTCAGCCTATAAGCCCTGACGTGATTCAATACAATCTCGGGCGAATGAATGAATGGTCCGAAGTACTTTTGTCCCAGCTCCCCTTATGACAGATTTGCACCCTCTCTCCCCATCGGCGTATGTATTTGACGCAAGATTTATTCCCGGTGCTGGTAAGCAGGGAATCGGAATGTATAGAATTATCTGGAAGAATGTAAGTGATCATAATGCGAGAAGAGAAGTCTTCCTTCGATTTCTGTGACAAACTTTTGAGACTTGTACAAAATTGTTCACGTATCGTATCTGATTATAGTGGTCTATTGTGATGAAATATAACACAAATGTTATTTCAAGTAAACATCTGAGACATTCCCTAAATTAGTTCTGAAGTAGTTTTACCTGATGTGTTTTCATACAAGAATACAAAATACTGAACAAAACAATGCTACAATAGTTGTTTAATCAAGATATAAATATTGGAATAATGGAAGTAGTTTTCCAGATAACGTTTTTTTTATATTATAGAAGTAGCAAATAGCTATGAAGGACGACTAATGTTAAGTGATCACTATTGCTTATAAAAATATATAATCGACCTCAAAAAGAATCGTTAGAACACCCATTCTCTCGTCCAACTTCATAAGGTCAATCATGTATATCATTAACCAGAGCATATGATTTCAGACAGTTTCACCGTAACCGCTTACAATGAAATATCGGCTTAAAAAAAATTAAAACCGATTCTCTTGTCCGAATCCGAGTCGTACTCGCTATATATTCAAATTGACCATAATGGCATTTCTGACCATGAAGCCTCACAGATTATATATTTCTTCCACCGACTGTTAAACTAGATTTTTTTCACGATAGTTACAAGGCAGACATCGTTAATTTTGTATATGTGTCGAGCCTTGAAAATAAACAAAAGTAGAACTGATTAAAACAGGAGCCTTGAAGTCAATCAAAGATGAGTACAGGTACCCTTGAAGACTAAATTAGATAAACCCCACGCAAGCTTTACCTTAACAATAAACTACATCGACGACACAGCGGATAATGCTATATTATATTATTATATTTGCATTATATATGGCCAACGCTTACTATTAGTTTGTGATATTTTGGACTGGTTGAAGTGCTAGAAAATAAGAAATTATTTCCAAGTTTCAAATATATTGACTATTTGACATAACTCATAAATTCATTCACTATTTGTATATCGTCACTTAGGGTCATAATATCCCGTGAAAACCACAAAATATTATATACCGTGTTGTGGTCATGGACCCTTTAGTGCCAAGTGATTGTACTGAAAACGAAGATATTTCCGAGTATATATCTCCAGTAGCAGTAATAAAAACAATTTAAATAACTATCGAGACAATACCAGCGACCTAAAATCATATAATTAGTATGCAAAATATATTCAAATTATCTTAAAACGCATAAACTGTTCTAGATAGCTGAAACACGAGATTCAGATTTACTATTCAATTTGTAGCCACTGAAGCCACGGACAAATGAATCATAGAAACTATGCCGGATATTCTGGAAGTTTCCATCAATAGAATCGTTATGGCCGCTGGAATGCTTGTCTATATTTGAATAAATATTCAATATTGGAATTTCATTACTTCGAATGTTGGCGTTAATTGTCTAATAATTTAACGATACAAATTGTTTAAAATAAACTATTGATGTATATGTAATATATTCATTATAAATTAGTATCTTTGTATACTCGTATTTGTTGTTATTTGATTTGTAAAAGAAAGATGTGATTATATTCCTATGTAAAGTGTATTAATAATTCTAATTCAATAATGATGCAAAAAATATAATATTTCACAAGTATAAAATATTTGAAATAAATATCGATAGTTAATTTTATTGTATTTCAACAAGAAATAAATGTCACATTCATAGTTGTCACGAATAAACTTGTACATATTAATTGTTGAAAACTTGTGATTCTAAGCTTGTATATAATTTTATTAAAAAATTGTCTCAACTTCCGTTTAAATCTATAAACGAACTAATCTGATAAGTTCATTAATATAATTGAATTAAATACCCAAGTCCGTGGAAAAACTAATTTAAATTTAAGTTTCTTCTTCCTACTTATTTTACTTTAAGATGAAATAATTTTTAATGTGGAACGTTTAAAATTACGTAAACGTTCCGACGGCAGTGCAACTCTTGGACGTCTTGTTGCATAATGCCGTCCCACGTTAAATTTTAAGTCGATCAAACTTTTTACGTAGCAGAATGTCATTTATATGGATGACGTTATGCATGAACGCTTATAAAAAGATGATGTCATTTTATTGGCTTTAGTTTAAAAAATGTTGCCAGTAATTTTCATCACGACACGTGACTTCGTATTATATACTCGTGCGATTGAAGTAGAAATTGAAATACTTATTCTTGTACGTATAAGCTATGATAAAAAATGTTTTGTTATTGATTTTCATAGTAAAGTAAAAAGATTAAAAGCATTTTGAAGATGAACACTTTTCTTCTATAAACGTTGCGTATTAAACGTGGTTTATTTTCTAAAGGGGGTATCAGTTTTGATTGCGGAACCCATTGTTGTTCAACCATCGGAACCATACTAGCACCTTTTCTTATAACTCCAGTATATACACAGTATTTACACAGGACTATCAGTTTCACTAAGGAATACAGGAATAGGATGCATGTGGTTGATTCCAGGTAGAAGTTTAACCGTGATTGGGGATAATAAACATACACGGGCTGTAGTATCCATTATACATTCATGACGTTCGTTTACAAATTTAATTTCGTATAAGAGTTTTAATGTTATTCTTCCATGACAGCATTTTTTGATTGATTAGGGTGGGAGTAACGAGTTACTTAACCATTACGCGGCAGAAGAAACGACTTTTATCAGTTGAGACATAAAACTAGTTCAAGCTCAAGTGCGTACTTGAGACGCTGACTAAGGATGCGTAGGATTACCGACCAACTGATTGCTTCGTGTAGAGAACACATCAACGAACGAAGTAAATAGAGGCCTAATAAGTAAAATACTTTTTACCCTAACACAACTCTAAAATAAAAGAGCGGGATGGAATACCGAGCGGCTTAATAACCAATCATATTTATAGACGAGGCTATACTAAATGTATATTAGGCGTTAGGAGTCTATGCCTAATTTGATAATAAAAGAATTATATTTTTTATTTCAAAATGGTGTGAAAAGTAATTTAATGTTTGGTTGTATAACATTTTTCTTCCCATTATAGAAAAAAACTACTCAGAATGTCAGCGTAAATATAACGTAGAGTAAAAAGTAACTAGAAAATTATTATTTGTATAAAAAAGTGTAATTTCGCGTCGAGGAAGCTGTAGCTAGTGCCAAATTGAGGCTTAAGTCGGGGCTGCAGTTAATTGTAATAACCTTCGGGCGAGGGTGAGTGTGGAGTGTCAGGGGTGAGGGGCGTGCGGGGGGCGAGTTTGTTGCGCAGGCGCATCGGGCCGGGCACTCGAGCACGCGCCGCTCGTCAAGCGCTCTCGAGGAGCCACTCGGCTCCCGCCGCGTCGAATTGAAAAGATACCTACGCCGACACCGCACTGAATATTCGCTCACGTATCAAAACCGTAAAATGCAAATCTATGCAGTGCGGTCGTCTAGAGTGCTCAGCGGGCCCGGCTCGCGCACCGCGTTTCATCAAATGCAATCTGACTCGAATTATCATACACAAGTAGTTAGTCAAGCGAGTGACATTGTTAAAAGTAATACCGGTTTTTATTTCTCATTTTCTCACGTTTAGTCACTCAGCAAACTGTTTTGCAATTTATTTTTTGCTTCTCACCTGCTTTCTTTCAGTTTCAGGTCAAAATGAGTTAATGACGATTTTTAATGTGGGTGTTATTTACATAAATAAAACTCGTTTTATGAATTAAAACGGACTGAATAGCTACGAACGTTGCGAACTTGGATAGGCACATCTTTGTTTACGTATCAGATAAGTTTTCCTCTAATTTGGCGAGCGTATACAAAATCAAATTACAACATCCATCCAGCTAGCCTAATAGTATCCCGGACACGTTAATAGAAAACGCAAACGAATGCGGTGCGACATGAGATGGAAGTGCGGGGGTCACAGGACGCGGCGTCTACTCCCGCTGTATAAATGCCATACAAACTAACGTGCACATGTACACAGCACGATCCAATTTATAATGCGGACAAGCCACACTGAAATGGATTTACAGCTGCAAACCTGCTTGTCTTTGATGAGGGTCTATTTTAGGATGCCCGCCGAGCGCACCGAAACATTCCAATATTCGAACCGATATATTATTATTACGTACGAAACCGAATCGATGCCGTGTTATAAAATTTATTACGCACTCATCTCTTCGACGTTTCTTATTTGTAAACAGGCGCTTGAGCAACTCCTAGCGGGGCCCTCGATGATGTTTGATGTCTCGTTAAAAATAAAATCGCCCGTGAATTGACACGAATAAATCCGTAACGTAACTAATTTGTCGACAGACACGCCGAGGGACATTCTCAAAATAATTCACTGACGTTCGATAGGATGGAGGATTATGATTAAAACTTTAATGAGATTAGAATTAGATAACTAAGACGTGTTGCGATATGATAATATTTTCTCAACGAATTTTATAATTTGTTCCGAATAACATAATACTCGTATGTCACGTCCAAAACTATGGCCGTCGTTTACTACTAAATCCTTTCGCTAATTTCGGATTGCGTAAGGCTCTTAAGCCGGTAGGCTAACGCTTCGGTTCTAACGTTTGTCGTGGATTTAGGTGACATGTTTAAGTTTAGTGTAATCCGTAGTAGGTGAACTAAAGTCCGCAGTGTCTTTTAGGCACGCCTACTCAGTATGCGAGCGCTTTCCTTCACATCCGTTGTACGCGGCCGCGGAAGGAGTTCCGTACACAAAATAGTATGTTTATGTTCAGTTCTTTTAGAATTCCTCGTCGCAGTTGACTCTTCGTGCCGACATGTCGCGACAAGGCGAACAAAATATAGCTATACTTACTTTGAAAAGCTCGGGGACAGATATGTAATGAAATTTAAATGATGTTTTAGTACCTTTACGTTATAAAATATATTCGTTCGATCCTGTAACTTCTTTAAAGCAGTTCAAGTTTTATCAGCATTTATATTAGCACCGTATGCAACCGTATCACAAAAACTCGTGAAACATTTCTCGTTATAGCATCAAAAGTTGCTTGAATCAAAGGAACAAAGTAACAATTTTGGTTCGAACCGAGCTAACCGGCTTTTGGTAAAACCGAAAAACTCGTCAAGTAGAAAATTTAAAAGCCACAGCGCGAAACAAATTGCAATGGTATTTTAAAAGGATTTTTTGGGAAAATCAACTGATTAACTGAGCAACTGCTCGTACAGTAGTGGCTTTATGAGCGGATAGCTTAGTTCGAGATATTTGCCACACTAATCTCCATTTAAAGAACGGTCGTACGATCCTCGAGCCTAGGATTACGGAACTTGCGTGACACTAATTAAGTCGGAATTAAGGGCGAGCCTATATCAAGAACCGCAGCGGGAGTTATAAATGAAAGGGTATTACGAGCGTTCAGTATTACAACTAGTGCTATATGAAAAACTGGTAAAGTACCCGCCCGATTTGTATAACATGATGTTTTATGCAAACATGGTTTATGAAATGGAACTTTTAATAAGAATCTGGGAGCGATGTAGCGCGAACGGCCTTGCTTTCCTACCATGTTGCTTTCAATAAAAGCTTACGCTCGGTCCCGACTTTTAGCGGTAGAGAAGAGCGGACTAGCAAGCGACAGGCGGTGATTCTAATGAGACGTATGTGTTGAAACGAGCGACTAATCTGAACAAAACGCGTGCTGCGTACCAGTAAGATATGAGGATTCTTCTTAGTTATTAGCAAAGTGCGCGTTTCTAAGCTATTTTTTATGTAATGGTTAAGTCACCGAGAACTATACCATATCATATTTGTATTAGGATGTTACATATTGTACGTTAGAAACTTTTTGCTTTTAAATTTAATTATTTATATTTATATTCGTATTTAGGGATTACTAAAGCCCTAAACCTTCTCATTTCAAATTAATGATCGTAGAGCCTAACCCAGTATTCAATTAAAATTCTAACGAGATAATATTTTAACGGGAAAAAAGTTACACCTCGACAGTGAAATATAAATTTATATTCATCTGTAAATGTCTAAGTATACAGTTCTCTTAGACCTATCTAAGTAATGTCACTAATCTTAAGATCACCCCTAAACAATTGAAGGACTTTTCAAAAGCAACGTTAAGTGGTCAGACGCAGTTAACATCACTAAGTACATTAGCCGTTTGAGGTCCACTTTGTTGCGAAACAGGCTTATAGATGAACTCGTAACTTATATCGAGTTAAAAGGGTCAAATGGTCATAATATATGGTAAATTTATTTGCTTTTTTAACTTTGTACACAGTTTTTATTACGGTTTTTTATACTTTATATTGAATTAAACTAAAATGTTATAATGGTATAACATGATGTCCAGGATAAAGCTATTGATACACTGTATCTTATAAATTTGTGAAGTGATGACATTATGATAAGACATCGGCCTTACTGATATAAGAATAACAACCGGTTGGTTAGCGAAAATATCATACCCTACTTTATATACGACAATATAATCTTCATTATTGTGAAATTCTTTTTATAATTTACTAATATGAATATAGCAATCAGATCGTAAAACATGTCATTCCGATATTTCGATAATCCTTCCGACCGAGAATCTAACACAAATCCTACTTAGCCGTAACTTTCACTAAAGTAGACAGTCGCTTTGATGGCTCTTAACATTGACGAGCTAAGGCGAGTTTATTCAAACTTTTCTACTTATTAACTTGTCTATTAAGGATTTATTTGCGGCGTCCGCGTCCTCCTTCACGGTCCATAAATCAAGTTGGCAAATATAAAAGCGCGGGGTAAATCAGAGATTGGGCATCGGCTGAGCGTGGTATTGGAGCCTCGACTATCCGTTGTAAGCTGCTCCCGCGCTCCTAATCCCGTGCTCGTAGCGCCGGTTAGGCCCACTACGTAAATTTGTGTAATTTGGAATCTAGGCCAAGTGCCAAGGGATCGAGCTGCTTCGCGGCAATGGTGATTGATATGACTAGCGAATCCCCTCCCGTGTCTCACCCCTGTCACTCGCCTAGACGGTTCGATGCATTTGTAATAAGCTCTGCGATGCTCCATCCTGATCCGATACAGATAATATCATCTTTTAATAGACATCCGCACGCCGATAGACGGCTCGTAAATCACTAGCTCGCTACAGTTATTATGCTCGAAAAAGCGAATTTAATTACCATTCCGTTTGCAATAAAAACTATTCAATGTGGCGTTTCAAAATTGGCGATTGAGACTTTTTTCAGCGAAAAACGGCCGTATTTCAGGATCAGGTTGTTACACTGCGTTGCAGTGATTTTAATGCGTCGGTGCGCGAATGTGAATTTCTGCTTCCCACAACACATTTCAAAGCGATACATATCTTTTTTAACACATAAATTTGTATTACCGGGTACTCTACAGGCGAATGCGTCTCGAACCTTCGTAGCGGCACGGTGAGAGAAACTGAATTTCAAATACGCAAAATCCTGTGGTTGCTTCCAACGCTCGCTCTTCAATTTATGCCATTAGTGGCCTAGCGCTCGTTGTAAAATATATGAAATATGTGAATTTTATAATCATAGAGTAAAATTTGTTTGAAGTAAAATATTTCGAACGGATTAAGGGGCCATATTTGAGGTTTATATTTGCTACCTACTTTTATACATGTTTTCGGTTTGATGAGTACTTTTGATGTTGTAAATCTACTCCATTTGAGATATCATTATTTTTTCCACTCAACAAGAAGCATTAATGTATTTGGCCCGAATTTTATCTAAAATGTAACTGGTATACCACATTTCGTTGAAGAAAAATCTGCATGGATTTAAAACGCTATTTACGGGAATAAATTGTCGTGGAGAGCGGGCGATAAAAGACAAATTTGTTTTGCGGTCCAACTTAGTCTCTAATTCGTCTCGCTCGCAAACCTAATCCTGAAATCTGGCGGGGCCTTGTCAGGGTGAGTGGGAAAGGGATGGAGAGATAGATTCGGAAAATAAACGTGCACCAGAATGATAGGAGCAAAACCTCCGTCAGTTTTGTAAATTACAATAAACCGTGGAGTAGATCGTGGGCAGAATTCGTGATGCCTCTTCATGCCGCGACAATAGGCTTAAATCCGGCCGACCGCCCGCTCTGATACTGCAGATGTGAGCTCTCGACACCTATTAACCGAACCATTTTACTGATACAGAGATATTGGCAATATTACTAGATAGCATCCCCATTTATTTAAACGAACCCGGCGGATGCGGTTTTTAAAGCTTTTATAAATATTAACTGATTATTAAAATTGGTAACTGAATTAATATGTTGTTTAATCTGTCGCATAAACAGTATAAATGTTGTCTGAAATTCAGTGTTTTTATATTGTTTCACACTATTTATTATTTCCTAGTAATCACTACACGGTATTAAGTATTTAAGGACAACTACAAAAGACAAGAAAACCTTAGAATGGATCGAGGGACGATATCGACAAATCGTCGGTACAGCATGACCTTGTTATTATTTGAAAGGTCCCATAATGTTAATTCAGGCGTCACGCAACTTTCTTGGCGTTCACTCGTCAGAATAAAAACTATATAATGTGATATTTCGTTATCATGAAGCGACCTCGGCGAGCCCTGAGCACGAATATGAATAAAGAACGGCCGCCCGAAAAGAGACTATCTCCTGACAAGCGCTGAAGGATTGGTCTTCATCACGCACAAATTTCCCCGAAACGTTTAGTGTACACGTATTCAGGTACGTACATTCAACAAAGAGTTTCTCGGAGCGATCATAATCGAGAGCTTGGAGTGGCGTTCGATAAAAATTGAATTCTACCTTTCGCAAACGAGGCTGGGACATCGAAGATTTACCTATAACGCCATCCTATTTACAGACTGGGAAATTCTATTTGCTTAAAGGTCGAATGGAGGCAATATCGTGGACGTCGCGCTGCGGGCGGGAGATGCAATAAGCGGAGGGGCCAGCGACGGAGCCGTCGCCAATTTAAAGAAAGCCCACTGAACCGAAAGACAAGCGCATTGGCGGCTCACGAACACCGCACCTACTCGTCCGCTCTAAGGCTTCTCATATAATTTTCAATCCAGCGAGCTTTAAAATCGATTGTTCTTTGTAAGTGTAAAATGAATCGAGATACTGTGCACCGCCGTAAATTAATTTACGCCTTTATTTTTAGATTTTATTTTGGTTTTAATCCGTAAAAAAATCCTTCGCAATTTTCTTACTAACTTAATCCAATGACATTTATAAAATAAACATAATATATAAATAAAACTAAATATTATATAAAGTATTTAGGATACGGTCATTCTCTTGTTTATGTAAATATCACACAAATATATTTAAGTGCTGCGCGATAATCATAACGAAATAGGCGAAACAAGAGAGCTTAATAAAACATAAATGTCTCGTCCCGCGTCTCTAGCGTTATTCGCTTAGAACAATTGTTTCCTCCCGTCCTCTAATCTCCTCGAAATAGAAACACAAATCGGCGATATATCTTGGCAGAATTTTGTTTATATGAGTTTACTACTATTGCCACTTAATATACACCAAATGAAACCACAACATTTGCGTACTAGGCGTAATATACGGGTTATGCGTACTGTGACCATATGGCGTGTTTTCAACGGGACTAAAGTGTTTTATCAAGACTATTGCGATATTACGCAACTAGAATAAATTGTAAATTACTGCAATACAATTAAAGCATGTTAAAAATGACTGACGTTATTTTAGGTAAGACTAATTACATAATTAACTTATTATATGTTTTCTTTTTATTCTTATCAAATTTGAATAGCAGTTTATGTACATTTCATATTTAAGTATATTTCTTTGACATTAACGCTATCTAGTTAAATACAACTAAAATACTAAATTAAAGCCTGACTTATAAAATCCAAGAACCATCTCGGTATTGTCAGCTTAAAAAACCGCAAGTAAACCGGTCAGTTTAGAAACTATGATACCGCAGACAGATATACAGACAGACACGTCAAACTTATGGCATTCCTCTTTTTGCTTGGGCAGCTAAAATTAAACAATTACATGAAAATGTTGACCGTATGGTAAAACTTTTTTATGTACACTAAAATTAATCTGCAGGTTAAAATTCTACAGTGTAGTTCAAATTAATAAAAGTTAATTCATGTTGATGTTTACATTTACCCGTAGTATTTACTATCTATTAGTCGTTTATTCAGTTAAAATTTATTTGAATGGATAAAAAGTATTTTATATTGTGAAGGTAGGTAATATACTCGTAGGTACATACACGCTTTTTAAACTAAGTATATATTTATGCATACGCATTAAAGTGCAATGCTCATCAAAAAATATTATACCAGTAGCGCTATCACGTTAGGAAGTGTTAAGATTGTAAGAAAAATATTGCAAAAGTTAAAACGGAACAACTGATAAGTTTTCTATAGAGTAATTAGCAATCGAACTGAATAGTAAGATGGTCATTTTATCGCATAGATAAAATTTAAGGACTATTTCTCGCTTTGAACGAACCATAAAATTTACATTTATATATTGACTTTATCTGCAATACTGTTCAGTGTTTTGTTCTCATAATCATTTATGAACAATTAATTAACCGATGCTATAAATGAAATAGAAGGATTTCACAAAAAATGTGATCGAATTCCAATCTTTGGATTGTTGGTAACTCGGTGTTTTTGTGTATTTTCCGTCACCTCACCAGTCCCTTTTTCTTTGGTGCTAAGGCTGAAATAGGTATAGTGATGGTGTCAGCGAAGTTAAGACCAATTTTATCATTTGTTATTTTGCAAGTTGGAAGAATGAGTATGGTTTGACACAGGTAGCCACATTTGTTTCCAGTGTGAAGCAGTTGTTGCGTTTCGGTGAAAGGCTGCCGTTGCCAGTTTAGTTACAAGGCAACCATTTTATTCCTCAGGAGCGGCATCTGATATTGATTTGAGATCAAACTCCTATTCTATATGAAGTCGATAGCAGATGTCCGCAGACGGCAGAGACAATTTAGCGTCATAGTTTCACAAGGTGGATTTAACGCTCGTCTGCTACACCAATCTAAAAAAAAAAAATCAAAATGCCTCAAACATCTTCTCTCTCAAATACGTGCGTAATTCTGGCTTATCTATCTTTGATACCTGTTTAATGAAAGGGTTGATCGTAAATCTACACGTTTAAACTTAATACAGCGTCCTATTGGGCTTTACTCCCGCCAACGGTTAGTAATTAATGTGCTACCATCATAGAGAAAGTTTTACAACTATGAGTATTGAAACTACATAAGTATGAAAGTTCCGAGCGAGGTGAGAGCTTCTCGCGTTCAACTCTAACACGAGTTTAAATATGATAATACTATTAATTGTGTCTGATCACTAGAGCATTTAACTAAAATGCTGCTGATATAAGAGACAATAAATCTCAATTGCTCTTCAAACTTAGTACGTTTTTCTAAACTTACACTATGACTTTGAATTTTAATACTTTGTGTATGACTTAAGGTCGTTGGTATTTAAAAAAAGACTATTTAAATCCTTGTGACCTAGTAGTAATAGCTACTGGTGAAAATATATTGAAATATCTATTTTTTATCTATCTATTTAGCGCAAAATGACTTGATGGCCGGTTAGCCTAATGGCATAGCACTTTACCAACTTTTATAAAGATCCCGACCCGACCGAAGTAAATGACCACCACAATATATATCCCATGCTATATCTCTGTCCCATATCTATATGTTATATCTCTTATTGATAAAGTTCGAACTGTAACTTAATTGCAATATGCGACTAATTTGAAAATGTCAATTTTTGAATTCTACATTTTCTTTTTTATTATTTCGATCAGCCAGAAATACTGAATAGTTTATGTCCATAATTTATTGAAATAAATTATAAAACATAGTTTCTAGACTTGATAAAGTAACAAAAGCAATAAAACGATAGTTACTGAATTATAAAACAAACTAAAGTCGGGGTGAATCGACATAAGGCGGTGAAGATATCGGGGCTTGAGAAAAGCCGTGAATTAATAAGTAGAGGCAACCCTCACTTCCCTTGGGAAGTAGTGGGCACGTTATAATAATAAGCTTCTAAACAAACTACAAGTAATTACAACAAGAACAACCACTATTACTTCGTCAAATAGCCCAAGGCAATGGCGGTCTTGTTTTACATTCAATTATGTGGGGCGGTCAATTAGAAGTACTGGAATGCGGATGGTTTCCTAGTTCATGAACTTAATTCGGATTAACTGTAACCCCTTGTCAGTCCCACTGCTGGGCTCGAGTGTCTTTCTACGTTATGATGGAGGAAAGCACCTTAGTTACCAGCCTATTTTTGTTTGGAAAAAGGCCAAAAGGGCCCGCGAAAGTTTAACTGCTTTCTAATGTTAACAACGGGGACCGACGGCAAAATGGATCCCGAAGCATAGAAGCGGATATGAAATTTTGCCACTAACAATCACACATCCGACTCGAGGTTACTTAACTCTGAAGATATGTTATGGTGTACACAAGCAGCAAGGTTAGATATTTATGGAAAACGCCTTAATTGAAATAATATAATCATTATTTTTTACATCACACCCTTAAATATATATAATCATACCCCTTAACTGTGGCCAGAAAATTAAACTTTTCAATATCTGTTTTCTTATTCTTTCATAATTTATCACTTTTAAATGTTTGTCTTAAAAAAGGTATTAAATACACTTCGATGTATGGATTTTTTTATTTGAAGTTAATTTTAGTATGACTAATTACAATAGGCTATCTTAGTATTTTATGTACAGTGGAAAATATTTCTTTTACAGTATTTTTTCGTAGGAATATTGTGAAAGCCAAGGTTGCCGTGCCCTATTATTATGTCTAATGATTAAAATATCAGCTACATTTTTAACCATACTTGTTTCTAATTTATCTTTAAGTAAACATTTTATTTTCGAAATTATATTAAGTAATAACATTACAAATTCATTGCGGCCTCAACAAGGGTCATGATGTATGTGGTTAATATCTTCTAGGATTACATAACTGAGTTGTTCGTAAGACATTTAAGTATAATTTATCATGTTGATCCTTTCATCATTGGTACTTAGGAACAATAAAGATGCATCCTTCCATCTATCACAGCCTTTTGAAGTTTATAGTTGTACTGAGACCTCCTCTTATTAGGTTTTTGCTAATAATCACGCATAGCATGCGTATTGGTGGCCGGATTTGGAGTTAACATTGGAAATGTAGATGTTACTGCCCTTGATTTCCTCCCTTTGCCATTTTTTATAACCACGGGAAGAGAAGGAGTGGTGCTATTCAAGATCGACAAGTATTTTGGCAAAGGGAAATTACCTGCCACGTTAGGTGATCATGCCTGGATGCGGCCGTGCTCCGACAATCTCTGTTCGGAACTTGTATATACGCAGGATGTTGAGAAAACTCTGATAGCGTGATTCAGAACACAGTGGCGCCATCTATTGAAGAGTTGTGGGAGATCTCCAAGGTATTAATTAATTTTTACTTTGAAATTTTAATATTACATTTAATATTTTTTATACATTTTATATATTATTCATGAATAAAGATTTGGCACTACAACTAACTAAACTCACGCGCATTTATGATCTCAATCTTTAATTTTTGCCACCTGTTTGATATATCAAAAATGAGTCCCTAAACCTTGGTACCAAAGCTGACCAATACGCAATATGATCGTTAGTACAGTAAGGATGATATATCACATCCTGCAGGATGACACAACCGAGCTGTGCGTGCGACATTTAAGTTTCATCTATCATCATTCCCCCTCTTCGATCATTAGTACTGTTTACTTCGCGCTCGAGACAGGAACACCGCATTGCTGTTAGTCCAATTTTCTTGATTCCTCTATAAACAGGTAAGTGACAATGCTATTCTTACACACATATTGTAAAACTAGCAACAATAAGATTTAATTTATGTCGGCATGTCGATTTAGATTAATTGCTTTGAAAAAAAGTTATAAATACCCATTACGAAGTCTATGTCATATGTTATGCCTAAGTATTTTATTATTTGTTACTTTTAAACTTTACTTTTAATTATTGATTACTTTTAATCCGAAAACCGGTTTTGAATATTATACCAGTTTCACGATTATAACGCAAAATAATCATTTCACAAATGAAATATTAAATATACTAATTGTGAAATAATTCAGCCATGCCCATAAAGTTGGAGGCGCATAGCATATAATTAAAATAGCGGCGGTGATCAAGTTTCAAAAAGTTCAATATTTATGGCAATTTTCCGCAATAAATGCCGAGGGTAGGCCGTTATTATTGTTTTATTTGTTTTATTAATTAATCATATACTGAACAATTTATTTATTTACTAAATGTACTAACAGAGTAAGTTTCAATGTATAAAAATTATTAGCTATTGATACGCTTCAAGTATTCATGATTATATTTTAGTTATTGTTTCTTTAGTTCAGTTTTTAATAATTAATGTATCTAGACCCCAATAATCTAGTATTTAATAACCTAATATCAAAATAAGGTTCCCCGAGCCGCACTGGTTGCGAGTAGTCAAATAGGTTTTCAATTTTACCCAGAAACCCTAAATATCTTTATGGTAAATAGAAGCTAAAGTACATACTATAGAACCTACATAAGTATTTATCGATCACTACATAGAAGACTAAAGCTTTTTTATAAAGCGTTAAATTTTTCATTAATATTTTATTAACATTGGTCATTTGAACTTTTTTAAAATATAGGTTTTCTCGTTCAAATAAACGGACAAGAGCCTATAAAAAGCTAGTATTTAATAATCACGGCTCAATACTTCAATTCAATTAATTTGTATTGTTAAACTCATCAAGTGATACGCTAGAAATGTTAGTTTGAAATAAATGTATTGTATAAAAGACGGTCGTAATCATAGGTTTATTTTCATACGAGTCGGAACTAATGTTAGATGTACAATACAAATAGTACGAGAATGCACTTTTACAAAGCTTTGAAATTTTCCTTTGAGTTTGAGCTCATGTGCCATATCTACAGTATTAATTACAACGTACAGAATAACGTGACAATTTTTATTATGGGACTTTATAAACATCTGTCACTTAACTTTTATAGCTTTATTATTAATTGTATTATATTATGACACATTTATGTTATTGTATAATAATTGAACTTTCTAAAGTTTAGCTTTGTTTTTTTTAAAGAAATAGAGTTTATTTATAATTGAATTGCATTTTTATCGCACCGGATTAATGTACAGCATATTTAAAAAAAAAGTGTTTCTATTGTCTTTGCGTTTGAAATTGCATCAAACCAAAAGTACTGAATTAAATCTTCAGAATTATATACTCGTAATTTGATCTAACATTTAAATTTGTTTTATTAAGGTCGATGTATTTTATCAAAAGTTATAACAATTAAAAATTATATAAACCTTTTTGTTAACGCGTAGTGTTATATATATCATCAAAAACTCTACACTGATATATGGTAAAAAATACTACTAAAACATTCGTTAAAAGTTTTCGACGCATTGCCTTTATTCAAAGGCGCGCATACGCAATAGAGCTCGTTACGTTATACACACA
>DWLI01000466.1:0-21440 GCA_018249915.1 Cecropterus dorantes dorantes | reverse complement strand
CCTAACCTAACCACTAAACATCAGGACTACATGTTCGAGTGCTACAATCTATACTAATATTATAAAGCAGTAGAGTTTATGTAGTTCAAAAGGCTAATCTCAGGAACTACTGGTTACAATTTTAAAAATCTTTTTGTATTGAATAGTCCATTTATTGAGGAAGGCTATAGGCTATATAACATCATGCTATGTTTGTTTGTGTTTTTCTTACGTAGTAGCGGGTAAAACCGCGAAGCACAACTAGTCTTATAAAAAATACCTGATATGATTTTTCTAATAGATGTATTTCGCTAAGTACCTGTATTAAGGTCGAATGGCCGGTCCACGCCGGCGGTCCGGCCGCTGATAAGCCCCGGCGCCAGATGTATCTACGCCTTTATGGGCTTTATGACACGCTCTCTACCACACAAACGGGTGCCAAAAGCCCTCGTTCATCAACACTTTTACCCTATCACATACTTTTACAATCACAAATCCTAACCGAGTGTATTCATAGACCATTGTGGCACGCAACAAAGCCTTATGGGAGCCGTAATTTTATTATCACCTTCTTTGTTTCTGTATTCGGACAGAGTTATCTTTTATGGACTGTTAAGTGTTTGTTTAAGTGAAGTTTTAATTCGGTTTTACTTTGTTTGGACGCATGGTGATGTGTCGAAGTATTAATTGTATTGTTGCCTTTAGAGTTTTATGTTTTGATTTTATGTTTAATAGTACATTTTCAATGTATTTTAGTAGGATTTGAAACCTCAGAGAGCTTACACATATGTTGATGTGTAGGGAAGAAATTATGCCTTGGCGTTTGGCTTTATATTACATTAGGAAAAAACTATTAATCATAACAAATCTTTCTTTTTACTCGTACTTAGTGCTTTCTTACTCTTACACAATAAAATTTCACCTCCGTTATTTCTTTTAGAGCATGATCTAAGTTAGGAATCCTACTATATTTTGAGATTGGCTATAATTTTCTAGGCCCAAAGTGACAGCTTTAAAATAATGTCTTAAAGATGTGTATACCTCCATTATTTCCATTTAAATAATTGATTTACATTCATTATCTATTTTTTTAATAGTTAACATTGAAACAGTAGTTAATACTGAATCATTTCTCTTCCAGACGCATGTTCCCTTCCCTCCGTGTGTCGTTAAACGGACTTGATCCCCGGGAGGAGTACTGCGTGCTGTTGGAGTTGTCGCTTGTGGGGCGGCGTCGCTGGCGCTGGGCGGGCGGCGCGTGGGCGGCGGCTGGGGGTGCTGAGCCTCAGTCTCCGCGCAGGCTCATGTTGCACCCTGACTCGCCGGCCCCTGGACACCACTGGACAGCCAACCCTGTCTCCTTCAGCAAACTCAAGCTCACCAATAATACCATGGATGCACAGGGACATGTAAGTACACTTGAATTGCTATATCTTATATATTTCTGTATTAATAAATATAAAAATCAATTAAAATGAATAAGCTATATAGTATTATTATGAAATTTCATAAAAAAACACGCTTAACGCTGAAATGGAAATTTTATACGTAGAGTTTACATAGACAAGCTAAAAGAATTAATAATTATGTCAAAAATATTTTGCTAACGTAAGCTAGATCAAAGAAGATGAATTAACCAGGATTTTATTATTTTATTCTTATTTAAGTAACTAGCTCTGTATATCACCGGAGTTAAAATTAAAGATAATTATTTTTGTGACTTTACGGTAATTTTACTGTAGTTACTTTCAAAATATGAGGAATATTAGAAAGACGAAATAAATAAATGCCAAGAAATAATATCCGTGAGACAAAAATTAAGCCCGTTAGAGTTATAATTTGAGAATCGTGAGCAATTGGCCGTGTATCTACGTCGCGAAGGCGTAAGCGTCCTTATAACTCTATTTCAAACGAATAGATAGTTATCGACATAATCTGAGATATAATTTTAGATACTAGATCATAAGTAATTACTATGTCATTATCTACATAGTCTAAATATAGCTTCTTAAGCTATAGAAAATAATGGTTATTGTGTATATTAGGTACATAAAAATTCATATGTAATCCAAATCCAAAATTTTGATTACTAATTGACATATTGAAGTATACTTTTGTTTAGGTAACTCTAACTTTAGCTTCTCAAAAACTAAATTTGATTTTTCATTTGCAGTTTTGAATAAAATATTTGGCGTAATTATACATTTTTTAAAAAGCTACATAGGTAATTATGATAGACAATATTTTCATTTGAAAGTGCAATTTTAAAATGCGTGACTATTTATCTTCATAAAGGGTTTACTAATTACTAATTATTGGCTATGATTACCAAAATCGATTCTACGTCACACAGACGTCTAAATGATGAGACAAGATTTATTAAGAATTGCAGGTTCGTATGTAATGTTGCGTAGAAAACAGTAACATTATTTTTATAAATTAAGAAAATAAACGACTATTTCTCTAAACGTAAAAAGTGGATACGATTATGAATATGTCTTCACCGTAGACGCAGTCATGACCACGTCGCACACTGGAAAAGCAACGCCTACCAAACCATGCCCTCTACGAACTCTTACTTACATACCAAACATACAACTTTGCGCTGTATTCCCTTTACACAGCATACGTATTCCTACACCGTATAAATTGAAAACCTCGCAGCGATTAAAGATTGTAAGATATCAAACCGTATAAACAAAAGAGTGCTTTAAGTTCGGTGGATACTGTTTAGTTTACAGCGCTGAGGTTTCATGCGTTTTCTTCGGCGCAAGAGTCGTACAATTTCGACTATAAGCGTATCGTCAGCGGAACAAAAGGCTTTGAAAGGCATTATATTGAGGCATTGTCGCGGCAACTAACTGTTCTAGGACTGTTTACTGTTTGGACATCGAGTGAGACGAGGATTAATGATGTGGCGTATAGTTTTTGGTATTTATGCCACTTCTTAATTTGTCTACCAAGTTTTCCTTTTTAACCGACTGCCTTAGAAGGTGTGATTATGTATGGCTTTGGTACATTCTAGAACCTAAATAGTATGAATTTTAAGTAATTAGCTAAACCTACGTACCTATAGACAAAGATACTAACTGTAAAATAGAGCTAGTTAGTCTCTTTTAATTTTTGCACCATTTTAATTAAATATAACTGTTTAACCTTTAAAATTCGTTTATTTATAGGTACATAGTAACCTTAACAACTTCATTTTATGCCTCGGTAACATAATTATATTGCTTCGGCTAACAGTAGACGGTTTATGGAATAATCATCGGCTTATAACAGTAATAATATAACTATAAAAAACATTTAACATTTCGAAATAAATTAACAATCAACATTAAGCCATGAACTTCATTCTACATCAAAATGTGTTTCCATTCAAAAAACGTTTACAAGTATTTAAAAAATAAGGATGTTCATCGGAATATAATTTAGATATCAAAACAAACTTGATCATGGTCGTCACACACGTTAGAAACATCATAACACAGTTGACGGGTTGGGGCAAAAACACGGCACAACCACGCTTCAATGCGCTTCGTTCAGCGCCCGTGAGATACTCGAGGGAGTTGAAAAATTATGTTACCCGTCCTTAAAGTTCTGATTTAGATATGATATTTTTGTAACAATTTTTATACCTATCAAATTCTTATTTTGACACTTGTCGCCGTCATAATCTAGTTTAAGTAAAAATGACATGTTCATACTTTTAATATAATTGTTTTGGTACTAATTTGATTAGCACGTTAATTAACATAGTAATCCATATATATTAAGCTAAAACTAAAACGATTTTTCCTAACATGTCACCACCAAGAAAGGTAATTTGGCCAAGTCTCGCCAACTTAACGCTTCTGTCATTAAGCAGAAATAGGTGTGGCAGTGGTCCAGAGTCCGACCACAACCACTTTCAAACATATACCTACATTCGCCATTTTCATTTACCTTTCTCCATCAAGACTCATCAATATAAAAGCAAAAAACTCTTCAGAACACACGGTTGCCAGTATAGATTACAAGTAGACAATAGCAAATGGAAAATACCTGCTTAAATATTTATTACCGTTGGATATGGAGCGGTGCCTTTGTGCGTCCCGAACAATAGTAATCGCTACCGTCGCCGGGAGCAACTCAATTCGCACGGAAAATCCACGCATCGCTTGTGCACTTGAGGTTTTGCCACCTGTAATAAAAAGGGGCCTTATTCTTTACATTACACTCATTGTTAACCGTTTTTTAAACCCACATCAAAGAACCCTCAAGATACACCCGCTTCAGAGTGGTGTGTATTGTGTGGGAAATGTCGATAATTAGGATATGGATTAGTGAAGTTTTAAAGATAAAGGCACAGATACACTGAAAGGATTACCATTTACATATCGAATTGTAAGTGAGAAGTCGTTTGTTGGAATTGTTCGGTTATTAGGGTATCTTTTAAAACGTAATTCTTAAAACGAGCGCATTAAAAATGTGATTATCCAAGTCGTAAAATGTAATTATCGGAACACTTAAATGAAATACAAAATTAAAGATTAAAGAGGCCAGTGATCTGAAATAAATGCAGCATTTAATAATACGGATGATAAAGACTTTTCAAAGGCGGAAATATTAATTTAAATTATATCAATTACGAATTTATGTTCACTTATAAGTGTTCCTGTAAAAATATTGTACATATTCGAAAATTAAAAGTCTTTACTAATAAAATATTGTTACATTTTGATTAATTTCGTTTTTTTTTTTTAATTTATTATTATATACGCGGTTTTTAACATAACTCTAATAAAAAATAATGAATTATTAAAAAACTTAATTTTCATCTTAATAAAATTGCCTCATCGCTTGCTTTTATAGTCTTTAAATGCATACGTTTATAATTAGGTTTTTATAAAAAATATACCTCATATTTAAATATACCTCATATATACATATAATACTATAATTGCATATTTCACATTTGTTCACTTATTGCGTAATGATTTTAATTTGTTATATTTAATTCAGTTTTCTTTTTAAATATAGTGTTCCGTCACTTTCCGCCTCAATATAACCGGTAAAATAGCCATAACTTAATACAATAATTACAAAAAATTAAAGGGATGTTTGTTCAACACATTAAACTTATCGCTACAAGCAATCGACATGTGTGGGAGCCGACGGCGCATGCAACAACCCCAAACCGTGTCGCGGGGGTGAAAGATATGATCTGTTATCTGGAACAGGTTGTCGTGGTGTAATAGGCTGTATAAAGCCTTTTTTTAAGTTAACAGACGACAGTAAATCATAATGGATAGGACATTCACGAATCTCTGAAATGTTGAAATTCTTACTGAATTGTTTTATTAAGAAGCCTCTTAGTTTGATCTTTTATTTTTTCGTAAGTGTGAGTTGACTATTATTATTATGAAAATAGAGATTACTGTTATAGTTAAATGTCATTTTAACTTTAGCTAGTTACTACAAAAAATGGTATAACTTCTATTTTTTTGTATACAAGCTTTTTGTAACAAAGTTTGTAACCTACTCAACGATTTTTAAAGCACAGGTACTTATTGCTTATATTTATATGAAATGACTGCTTATATACATATTTAATATAGCGCACTGATGGCACTCTGTTTGACACTTTTATTGTTGTTGATTTCATTACAAAGTTCGCTGGAAAAGATTGCTATCTTAATGATAAAACCTTCACTTGTAACTCGCATACGTACGCATTAAATTTACCTTTTATGTATTTGGCGATTTCATAAACAACAAAAGATTGATTTTGTTGCAATATCTTTATATAAATATTTTCATTTACAATGCGTATATATAAGGGAGAAGTAGAAAAAAACATAAGTAAACAAACTCGTTGAAGTCTTTCGTATACGCGAAATACGTAGCATTTTATCATTTTATTAACTTAAAACCAAGTGTTGTTTTCAACGAATTATTCATTAATTAACACTATTAAAATCGACATAATTATTTCTTAATAAAGTATTGTATGTTCTTTTTACCGTGCAATTTGTTGCTAACAAAACAAACAATTTAAATTGAAAATTACTGTGTCGTTACACCATGTTGGTATTCGTCCTTATAAGCCTTAACAATTGGTATGTAAATGGATTAAAGGTACCGACAGTAATTTGAGTTGACATTTTTAAAAAGGAAATGCACTGTTTGCGACATTCATTTGTATTTTATGGTTTCAGGATAAGGGGAACTAACCGCTTATTTCACACACAACTAGCTATAAAAAATCAACTAATAAGCACCTAGATTCTTAACCCGACGAAACTAGAATAAAAGACGGTTGACGTGCCAATGACGGTTGATGGGCCAATATCATTGGGTTTTCAATTTTTTTACTAGGAATTCAAATATTTTGAAAGAATGTATCTTTAAGTCATATTTGATTCAGGTCTATCGAAATTAATTCAGTCACATTCAACCTAAACTTGCATAAATATACACAGGTAAAATAATCTAAAAAGAAATTAAGAAAGGTTTTAATTTAAACAAGGGGTCAACAAGTGACCGTGATTTCGATATTTGAGACAGGCGGTTGGATTTTATTTTATTTATAACCAAAAGTAGGCGCTACAAAAGCTGCGGGCGAGACCTGCTCGAAAAAAGTATCACGCAAAAAATATCGAATAGAGCATTTTATCAACAATTTCAATCGTTTTTGATTGAAGACATATCACGTTGATGGACGAGCTTCCGAATGGTGAAACTCAGTATTGTCCGTCAATCCGCGTCTGAGCCCGATACGTGGATGTCAGTTGATTGTTATCTAATTTGTCTCATATCTAATTTGTCTCACGGTTATGTGTTAATGTACATTAGGTAAAGCGTACTAAGAACTATCTCTATGTGACTGTTTGTGAACTTGGACTTATTTTTTTCGATTTAATGAACTGCTGGTGATGACATGAAAAGTAAAAGTGTTGCTTTGTGGCAAATATAGTTAATATATCTATCGTACTGATTGTGAATTGACTATTTCAGTTTTTGAGCCACGTAACATCAAGTAGATTAAAATTCATTAAAACCTTTATTGTTTTTATTATAGCTGTGCCCGACAACTACAACTGTTTTATTTGTTAATTGCTATATGAATTTATATTTTTTTTTATTTACTAAATTGTAGGGTACTCTTCTTCTCAAGACAAGCGCTTTATATGCAAGAATTCCTAATTAATTTTCAGGAGGCAGTAATTTGCTTATCGTAAATATCGCTAATCGTAAAATAAATGATACATTTCAACATCTTCGTGCTGAAATCATCGACTCAGTTTTATATGCAATGAAGACATTTGTCATGGCGATTATCCTCGCTATTATCACAAACCGATTGATGTGTGCAAAATTAATTGTTACAGCAAAAATATTTCATTTTAAATTTCGTTACAGCCAAAATTGATTTTACGTTTCCTCGTCGTTTGGATAAACTGTACCTATAATGAAAATATATAATGTATTTACTATGTATTGATTTAACATTTTAATCCTAATATTTCTCTCTAGGATTTTGCAAAGAATAGTTTAACATTGTTTTTATCTTGCCAAAGTACGTATCCGCCTTAATTCCATATAAGGCGATCATTTTAGTCTTCGAAAGTAGCAACGCATCTTTGATTAATTTTAAATAGAATCCCTGTTTTGTATGAAGTTGCTTACAGCTGTGCAGGATGGCAGTAGCCACTAACCATCAGGTGGAATGCTCGTTTGTTACTAGAATATTATAAAAAAAATGTGCAATCAAGTTAATTCATTGTATACGTACGTACTTCATAAAAAAATACTTTTGTTATTGTTCACGATTAAATTATACTATTGCGTTTGTCAATTATATTCCTGACTATTTTATAGTACAACATAAATATCTATTTACAATCTGGAATAATTTATTTGGCCTTTATTTCATGTCGTTATCATTTGTCATGTTTGCAAGATACTAAAACTAGCAGCAATTAATTAATTGCTGACGTTGAAAATAAATTGCATCAGTATTGCGATAACTTACATGTTTATAATGAGTTTAAGGCGAAAATATGTTTGTTAATTCTACATGAATTATTAAAATTAGACCTTAACAGCGGCAACTGTGTATTCATAAAAAAATAGATATGAATTATGTTATGTATTTGGAATTAGTCGTTTATTTCCCAAAAAGATAAATATATAAATAAACTTACGTGTGGTAAGGGAGACTTAATCATAGTCTTTGTCTTAAGGGATAGCAATGTATTGTGATCGGTTTCTAAACTTATCTAGGGTTGATTACAGATATCCATGGGCAGCAATAGCCGTATGCCATCATACAAATTGTACTCTCTTTTGATTGTTAGAAGTACTTACTATCGTATAAAAATGACCTCCAAGAACCAAGTTGCTACTTGAAAATAATCAAATCTTTTAATTCTTTAGCGACTCGCTACTGAATCGAAGTTGAATTTTCAGTTAATTACGAGGACTTCGTACGGAATGATATATTTACCTATATGTATTGTGACAGTTTCGATTAATAAACAAAATGTTATAGAAAGGTAATCGGTAAATGAATAATTGTATATACGTAGGTATGTCCCTAATAGCGGTGATTTTTTTACATTACCACCTATACATCGTCTTATTGACACATGTACGTAAGTTGGTAGACCGGGTTGGCTCAAAACCGATGTCAAGAGGGTTCGTGTTTCATATTTTTTGGTGCAAAAACCTTAAAACGGCTTTAAAAAAGGCGAAACAATACAAAACAGAACCCTTTACGCCTCAAGTGGTTACAAGTACAGGCGCCCGCAGGTAGCGGGTAGCGGGTAGCGATTCGCGTCAAGTGCAGATAAGGGATGTACGGCACGCCGCCGTCGCCAGAACCGCGTCGCCAATCCTTATCCGTTTATGCAAACCCTACACATTTTTTATATATTTTTTGGCTGATAATTGTGAATGCTTTTTATGATAGAATTTTGACGTTAGAAATATTATAATGAATTGCTTTTTGTGAAATATGGTTTTTGAAATTAATACTATAATTAGAGACTTGAACAACAATTAATCTTACAATGTCTGTGTATTCCAGACAGTAAAGAGATATAACTTTAAGATATTTATTATTTATTGTATTCAGATTAAATAAATCTGTTCTAATCTACAACTATCGTGTTTAATACCAAATAGGTACAGGGCTCTCAGTTTGACTCTGATTTAAGGGCAACTGATTATTCAAAATAAAACTCAGTACGGATAACATAAGCTGATTGATACACATTTACCTTAATATTTAATCTGTCTGTGTGTGATATGACTATAAATGGCCAATTGACATTATTTAAATTTATCATATACCTAAATATATTGTACATCGGCGCTTTAGATATATATAAACAAAAAATAATTGAGACTCGGAATTCAGATCTAATTATCATTTATTAGGGGAGGCCTATGCCCAGCAGTGGACTTCCAAAGGCTGATAGATAGATAGATATCATTTAAGACTGCAACAAAATGTCATCCACAATAATAATACAATCAGTGCGTTCATATCATGCATTAGACAAATACAAAGACACCAATAAATTCATACACTAAATACCTACAGATCTACATATCGTTTAAGACTACAAGATGTCATCATAATGATTATAGTCAATAGGCACGTTTTCCAGTGTTAAATTCTAAAACGTGATCGTTTGTTCCAGATGGTCCTAACTTCGATGCACAAGTACCGTCCTAGGGTGCTGGTGGTGCGCGCGCGCGACGCGGCCGCTCTGGCGTGGGGCGCGCCCCATGCCTCCTTCTCCTTCCCAGAGACTGAGTTTATAGCTGTCACTGCTTACCAGGTATGTATTGGTTATATACTTTTATCTAATCGTTATAATATAGGTAGCAATATATAGGCAAGTACTTGTTTTAAGATCCCCTGAGAAGACTTAACAAAAGCACAACAGCAAACGCGATGAATTACAAGCATACATAGTAAATATGTATACCTACTTATAATACTATTTAGTATTTTTAAATGCAATTCGTTACTTAACAGTAAAACACGAAAAAATTCGCTTTTTGCGTCCTCTGAAATTTTGAGCGAATTTCAGCAAATTTCGCTATAAATTGCAGCGAAATTTTGTAGTCGTATAACATCATACATACATTTGTTTTTATAGCTAAATATTGACGCAAACATTAATGCATGTTTGCAGTACAAAGCGAATCACGCTTGAAATTAATGTTTCGTGGCCTTCGGGTAAGAATAGGATTTTACAAAGGGAAAATTATTTTTTAAAACTTCCAGAACCTACGTACGTAGCAACAAGTGCTTATTTAATGTAGTTTCACAATATTTATTTAGGGCACATTATTATAAATTACACAGTTATTTCATATTATTTATTCATAATAATATTATCTACCTTCATTTTAAACATAGAGCTTATGACTTATAACGAATGTAGGTACCTATACAAATTAAAAAAATATATATATTTCAAAAATTAAAAATTAAATCTAGGTCGTTTTCATCTTTCATTTCTTAAATCATATTAAAATTGACAGTTTTATTGCGATATAAAGGTTTCGGTCATGTGTTACTTTCTACTGTGATCGAGATCTTGAATCTAGAATGGAACACTGAAACATTGGCTAGAGACGAATCATGCAAAAAATATAATGAAGGTGCTATTAATATACAGCTTAAATCATCGTTTTAAGTTTCACAAGCTATTGGTTCTGTTCTATTCATTTCACCGTCCGAATACGGCCTCATGGTGAAAGTATTCATTTTCGACATCTCCATAAAAACTAACAAGGATTTTAGATACGACTAGCTTTTCACCACCGCTCCACCAACTTCGGACGTTTACTGCAATAAAGAGTGTCCTATATGTTAATTCAGGTCATAAATTACATGTGAGCCAAATATCGGTCAAATCAGATCTGTAGGTTTTACGTAAAAAAGTAACTAACATACATTCTCACACACTTTCGCCATTATAATACTACTTAGTATGAAATATGATTCAGAATTGAAAGTGGAAAAATAAGCGCGCGGGATTCTCATAGAGAAATCTCTCTTTGACAATCCCGCGCGCTTATTTTTGCTTTTTCTTTGAAGGCTGTGGTTAGGATATATATTATTGTGATGTGTTTCAAATAAAACCACAAACCGATGATGACATCTCAAATAGGATCCATATCTATTTAAGATCGATTAAGTAAATGTTCATGTATAGTCATTAATTTAAAAGGCTGCACGCTTTTATTATGCTGCACTATGACATAAAACTTTGATTTAATCGCAATGAGATCGCAATCTGGTAGGGAATCCCGATGTACCGATAGAATCACACCTCTGTTTCCGAGAAAACGCACATCGGTTCCCGGTACGAGACTCGATTCGCATTCGATGTGAACCCGATTTTTTTCAAAACCAAAGGCGCCAAAGCTTTTACGCAGAACAAGCGGAGGTCACAAAAAAAGCGACGGCGACAAGTGGTCATCGTTGTGAACCGCTGTTAGCTAAACAAAAGCAACTAATTTAGTAGCTTTCGGTACCTTTAGTTAAGTAAGTATTGTTCCATGCTTTGATCTTGGTGCGAGGTTCGGTGAATCAGAAACAGTTATTCTCTAACGGTCACGTTGTATGTAACTGATAACAGACAGAACCGTACCGAGATGTTAAAAAAATAAGAACAAAGGGTACCTCATAGGTACTACTGTTCAATGAAACGACTTCTGAAAATTACTTAATTCTATCCAGTTCTGTTCTAAGAATATGATGAATAATTTTCTTACCTACATGTTAATATCTAAGTATATAACAAAGTGAATATTATTCAAATTTAGGGGTTTTATTGTGTATAAGACGTGGCTCCTACTAAACCTATCTAACGCGAATCAATTAAATATGTATATTTTTACTCCTATCTCGGTTGTATTATTTATGAAGAGATTAGGTTTTTAAAAGTAAGTCAGTTAAGGTTTTTAATAATAGTTTGGAAAAGTGCCTAATTATAGCGTAGATAGCTACAGTCACAAGCATAAGTATATAACTTAGACACGTCAGAAAAATATCTGCCCCTAGAACGAGTGCAATAATATCTGACTGCACGAATGCAGCAAAAATATCTGACATTAACTGGAAATGGAAATTATTCTGGAATTAATGTCGTCACATATTTTTGCTTCGACAGGCAATCATAATTATTTGATATACATTTTCATTACATTATTTTGATGCTATTTCACTATGTTGCCTGTTAATATCAGATATTTTTGCTGCATTACTGCAGTCAGATATTATTGCACTCGTTCTTGGGTCAGATATTTTTGCTGTCGTGCATAAGTCATATCCTTATGTTCGTGACTGCACAACACTTAACTTCATAACAACCCTGATCATATTCATATGGATTTAAAATGTATTAAGTCCCTTAATACGATTAAGTATTGCACGAGTACCGGTGTAACATATCTCCCTCCCCGCGGTGAGCTCCCGCTGTTTGTTTTCCAACTCTCTTTGAGGTCCAGCGTCTCTTTGTTGCATAATCCAAGCAGTAATTAGGTCGACGCCGCCGGCTCCTTTGCTCCAGCGTAATTCATGTTGACTGCAACGAGGCGCGAACTTCTCGCGTCCATGTACAATTACCGATCGGCAGCTTTGTGGGATAATCCGGGAATTGTACTCCTAACGGGACTCTGTGCTGGACAATGGCCGGCGACGTATCGTTGCGCATTATCCCCTAGCCCTATGGCGGCTTTCATTGTTGCGAATTATCAACGAATTAGAAATTATCCTTTGTAGCGGCCGACGCTTTACTTAAAAGCGTAGCTAGGTGGCAAAATAGCCCGCTGCAATACAATAACAATTTATTTATGTTAAACGTAGTTACAGTTATCTAAAGTTCGACCCACATTACGTTTAGTTTGTTTGTCTACTCAAATAAATAATTTCGACTTTTGCACCCGATAACTAAACTAAATTTACCCGGACCCTAATTATACAAAAGTAAAAAACTGGCGACAGTCGCAAATATATGAAACAGTCACGCAAAAAGTGAAAACGACTGCACGTTTGTCGCGTGACGTCACGGGCGTCAGGGCGGACCGGGGGCGGCGCCTGGCTCTCGAACGTGTTCGTACTGTTCGGCCGATTTCGAAAGTGCACTTTAGCATACTAATAAGAGGCTTTTAGCGCTTCTCCCTATCGCAGCCGCCTGTGCGGTTATCTGCTGAGCACTGAGCAAACGGCACCCGCCGGCGCCGCCTTATCACGTCATGTAAACAATCATTTACAAGTGACTTCGCGTATCGGTACAGGACTATTTGCGTTCAGGATTTCGCTAGATAAACGAATTCCAAACCCATGTCACAATTCAAGAGTTTTTGCTACAAGCAGTAGTTCTGAATCATATTTTAATTTGTAATTCGATCTGGCAAGCAACATCATTTACGCAAAAGAAGGATGGATACTATATGGCAGTTTCCCAATCTTATTAAAATACGACTCCCATGACAGGATTACATTTTTCTGAGTCATCCTCCCTAAAACGAAGTCCCTGTGTATTTTTAGCAGACAATCAATAATTTCTTATTCAAACGTCAAGTACCTATTTATAAGTTGAATATTTTAATTTTAATGGAACGTAAAAAGAACACATTTAAAAAGCAATAGGTACCTACTTGATTATCTAATGAAAACGATCATCATCCTTTCTTTATGATGATATCTCAAACTGTGTTTAGCATTTCACGACTAGACTGGTGCTACAAGGCGTCCCGACGCACACTTTGGGAAACCATGCTTTTGTAATATTTTGAGTATCGTATTTCGGTACGGCATGCGTTTGGAAAGCATGCGTGCAAGTAGGCGCCGCGAGTCGCGCAGTCGTCGGTCGCGCGACGGGCGGGCGACGGCGACACGCAACGTGCCATGCTAATTGGCCTGTCGCCAAGCCGTGCCAGCCCACATGTGCGACAATTATCCCTTACAAGCTATTAGCGACGTCGGGATGTATGCGGAAACGGATGTTTAAATTGCATTCTGGATGAGATAAGAAAGTTTTTGAAGATGTAGACTATCGTGTAATCTCCTGTTTACATACGATAATGTTAGCTACCACTAAAACCATTGATACACGGTAACTTAACGCACTTCAATATCCTCGATACCTACTGAAAATCATGTTTGTAGGTAGGTACTCGTATACCATATATTGACATACCAACTATAATAGATGCCTCTACGTTGTGTAGGTACCTACATGTATATAGGTACTCATAGCGGTTAAACAAAATTAAAATTCAAATGTATTCATTTAAAACGTACCTACCTACTGGCGTTGTTTATGTTTTGGTAATTACTTAATTAACGCGGTAATTTATTAATCGAATTTAAGCGAATTATAATCTTATTTAATCTATAAAATATAAAAATATTATATTAGAACAAAATAATTGAGAAGGTTGCGTGAATGAGTATTATCGATTTATGCAATTAGCATTACTTAGGTTTACTTATTATTTTTTATATGCGTGCTTCACAGGGATAGAAGCGTTCCATGTCACAGTATTAATAACATTATACTTTCTTTGTTCACAGAACGACAGAATCACAAAACTGAAGATAGACAACAATCCGTTCGCGAAAGGCTTCCGTGCTTGCGGTCAGTCCAAATGCAAGAGAAAGAACGTGGATACCGACAATAGCTCTGAAGCGCCCAGCGAGTCTACGGAAGCCAAGCGACCTTGCTCCGACGCCGCCTCCTCGTGCTCCGAGGAGGGCAGTCTCCGCTCCACGTCACCCAGATCTCCGCCGTTAGTCGAATCCCCCGCTCCGCTGGTAACACAACCAGAAAACATCACCCCTCCACCGGCGTTTTATCCCCCAGAATTACCGTACATAAATCCACTCCACATGCCCATGCCTTTAGGTCTCTGGCCCAGTAGTTCGATGGCGAACAGTTTCCTGGCATCCTCCTGGGGACCAGCCCTGCCCCCTCCTCCCACAAGCATCCCCTCCCCACCCCCGGCACCCGCTCCCTGCCGCCGCGTAAAGAGCTTCACGATTAGCGCTTTACTCGGCGAAGGCTGAAACTTAATCATAAGAAAGAAATGGCAATAATTAACTCTAATTATGATTTACATGGTATTGTATATTATCTTGACACGCCTACCTCGTATTTTTAGAAATTAGCTACGCATACTATTATATTGTGATAACGGTGCCTTACGCTATAGTTGAACTAGGTAGATACTCAAATTGAAAGAATAATGTTAACTTTTACTTAGATATTTTCTAAAACTTTTATGGGATAAGAGAATAACTATTTTATATTACCTTACTGTATCTTTTTGTTAGGAATTATAGTGTAATCTCTAGGTAAGTGTACATATTGTAAATATCAAACTGATGTTGGTAATATAAGTAAGTAGATAAAAATAAATTTTTACAACAATTAAACAAAGACTTTTCCTATCTAACCTTTGTAATAACTATCCTAGTCTTTTTATGTTCAAAAAGTAAGAAACAACAAACATGCGTGTAACATTCAACCACAGGACCCGAATAGATCAGTGATCATTGCCAGCGAGCACTTTATGATAGACTCCGAATTGAATCTCTAAGTACTTGACAATGAATCGCTTCATACTATACCATCTATAAATAATATAAGTAACAGAAAGCTGCCGTAGTTTTTCTCGTCGCAGCTGCTATTGTACTTTAAAAAAATACTACGCTACTTTTTAGTAAATAAAAATATAAAGACGCCAATTCATTCTTATATAGAACATGTGGCGCCATCTAGTACAACTTCGCAACATTTTTCATTTAGTTTGCGTTTTTAGTTTCGCAAGTACATATTATAGTTTATTATTTAATAAAACAACGTTATTAAAATCAATGTTTTATATTATTACTGCACAATATTTTACATCGTTGAAAACTTAAAAAGTACAGTACACAAATAGAGGTACACAAAGTGACACTTATACTTACACATCAAAAAGACACCACGAAAAATATATATATCCATTGTGTGGTACATAAATTGTACATGTTACTCTGTACACAATAACACAGCATCGCAGCATACATGGAGGTAGCTTATGACTTCATTTTATATTAAAATTATCCTAACTTGTTGGTTTTAACTTATTTTAATGTAGTACAAGTAAATAAATTGCACAGACAAACGTTTCAAACCTGACACAACAATTACATTCACAATACAATTAACCGAATGAGTGTATTATATCTCATAAGGTGCATTACACATATTAATGATAGATAATTCTATGAAAACATTGAAGAAAGGCACAGAAATAAATTACACATTCGATTCTAAAACAAGACTAATATACACATAAAATTGGTGTTCATAACCTTTTCATGTTTTCATAAATTACAGTGCTATTAATGGATGCAACTTAGAACTGCCATGAATACTTTAGTAAAAACCTCATTACATTCCGAAGGTTCAATGTTATTCTACTACAAATTTTATTGTATATCACACATGACTAGTTCAACACCAGTACATTATTTCGTCGTCTGTGAATTTCTTATGTTATAAAATTTTCCGCAACCAATAGTATCAAGATTATATAAGTTAGTTTAATTTTAACTATTAACTAAACGCAGCCTATCATCATCTTGGTACAAAAACCGATGAATTAGAAAATTGTGAACATGTAAGAGAAACCTTATTATCAATTATTGTGCTACATCTACGTATCCGATTGTTCATTAAATTCTATCCAGCTACGAGATTTTGGAGTTCCGATGTTATCTCGGCAGCATCAACATTAACCTTTGTGTTCGCTGGGGCGGGAACACTGGATTCTCTGTTGCAAGCCTTTTTATGGACAAACCAGTGCAGACGTTGGCACTCCCTGTCGCAGTACTGCACTGATTTACATTTTGAACACTTCTTCGCGGGCTTCTCTTCGCCGCATGTACTGCAGTAGGGGATAGCATCAACAAATCCCCTTTGTCCATTAATTGTACAGTTTATTACAGACAACGCTGGAGGGGGGTCTTTGCTAGTCAGAGAGGTGACCATTTGGTGGAATGTAGTGCATTCTCTGTAAGGAAATTCCCTAACGCAATCCTTCAGGAATGCATCCATTAAATCTAAAGAATAACCATCTTTACCAGGTTTTAAGAGTTTTTTAGAGAAAATCTCGACAATGTCATATTTCTTTTCATCCTTGTTGCTATCAGTGACAGGTTTCTGCTTGTCTCTAATATTATTTATCTCTCTGATAATGTAGGAGAGGTAGTGATACTTGAAAGCCATCACTTCATTGGTCTCACTTCCTCTTGTCATCTCTTTCTTACACAGCATTTCCAGTACTTTGCTCACCTTCTCGGCATTGTCTAGGAGACCGGGGGCATGTTGTAGATTCAGAGCCAATCTTACAGGGTGTATATTGACACCCAGGACAAATTTGTGTAAGGGGTCGACCAAGAATGAAGGAAGGTAAGGTTCACTTTGTTGCCCTTGTAAAACAGTATAGTATGAGATCTCGCTTCTGGGTATAAAGTTATTTATGGTCGCCACTGTGTGGTGGTTTCCGACGAATGCCGCCATCTGAGACGCGGTCCTGCCCACTGAGTTGGCAGCAGTGGGCTTAGCACCGGCTTCGAGTAGCAGCTTACATACCTCCGAATTCCCTGACAACGCGCCAAAATGTAGAGCTGTGTAGTTGTACTCGTGTTTTCCAGAATTGACGTCCGCGCCCTGAAATCGTTAAGGAAAAATGCGTTTTCATAACCATTTCGAAACAAAGTGACGTGGTTGTAATAAAAGATACTTACACGATCGAGCAACATTTGCACCATTTCCTTGCAGCCCTTATAAGCGGCGTGCTGAAGAGCCGTCATTCCATTTTCGTCGAAGAAATCTACACTGCCCTTATGCTGCATTAAAATATTCTTGAATTCTGCCAAGTCGCCTTGCCCTATGGCGTTAAAAATAGTTTTCTCCGGTGCTGCTTGCTCTTCGATTGTATTCTCCATTTCTATATAGGTTTGTTCGATTCTGAATCTTAAAACTAATGCGATTTAAAAAAATGTACAACACTTTTGCCCAAAACTCAAACAACCTAGAAAAATAGCTGTCACATTATCCTGACAGCATCGTTTGTTACTCGTGTTCAAAGAAACTAGCTTACATTATTAGATTTTAAGGCCAAGTATATTTTTTTAACAAAGGTTTAATTTTTTTGAACAAATAATATCATGAATAATGCAATAAAAACAGTAAAATACAGATATAGTAAATATAAATGAAAAATAAAATCTATTTAGTTTTAGTGTTGCCTACATATGACAAATGTAGCGTCATCTGTTAATAATTTATAGAAACGTTTAAGATGTCTTCAACAGTCTAATACATTTACAGTTCGATAGATGGCGCCAGCAATCTAATCTTGTGTATGCTGAAAAATTATAAACTATATGAAAACTGAAACTGATGAATTTTGTTGTACTCTACGTCCTTGGCTTACCTTGGCGTCCTTTTAACTTTTACCTTCCCGCTTAGTTTAACCATCACCGCTGAGTATGGCTATAGTGTAGATTATAAGAGGAAGCATCATTTTCAAAAGCGATTAAAGATACAATATAAATTCAGTAATAGTTGGTTATCCATAAAAATACACATATGCTGTGAACATTTTCTATAAAAACTTTTTTGCTTAAAATATTGAAATTATTTCTATAGCGTCTGCCAAAAGTCCGAAGAACCACTTTTCGATTAAACCGATATTTACCTATCAGTTAATATTTATTGAATATACTTAAATTGTAACTTAAATATATTTCTAGGGAAAGTAGTACATTGAAGTAAAACAACATTAAGTTACGTTCGGTTCTTATGTATGAGACCAGGGCTTCTTATGTATGAGACACGGGCGAACGGAGCGGCCGCCCCAGGCGCTGTTCTAGAGGGCGCCTCCAGTAGGTACTGGAGGCTCCCTCTGGGATTCAATATACAGACTCAACTTATGTCTTGCCAATATTTTTGTTTCAGTGGTGAAGTTGCGGACACTGGGACTGTCCTTGATGGTTTGCAACGAAATCAACTTCGGCTCTGGAATTTTTCTCGAGATATTTTCAATTACATGCTTGGATAACTGACACTATAAGGACAAGCAAGTGGTGTTATAATTGAATATCGCTCCATCGTGAAAGTATCGTACCGGTATTATATGAGACTCCTACTTCCAGGGCGGTAAACTAACAATTTCCTGTAGAATGAGGATTTCATTTTTTCTAGATTGAGACCACTTATCTCAGAAGTAAAACTGACTAATAGATCAAGATCTACTCTGCTGTTTTTGCATGATTTGCGAACAAAGCCAACCTGTATTATTTTATTTATATAAATAACTAAGTTATAACAATTGTGCTCTCAGGCACCATCCATATTTAATTTTCGCTGGAAATTCAAATATTCTAATATTCCAGCTTAAGAAGGTGTCTAAAAAAAAGTTGTCTTAAGTTCATTTCATTCATTCATTTTTGAGGAGTACCGCGGCTACAATATGTTAGGGGCACAATTTCACCATTTAGTTCTGCCCGCCTAATGTTGGTGAAGGATTTAGTTCAACCTGTCCGTTCTATGTAAGTGGGTAGAACTAAAAGCTAAATCGAATGTTGATTGACCATGTTACCTTTTTCGTCTTTTCCTCTGAATAGGTACATTAAAATATTTCGGGTACCTATCGTCTGCAGTTGGTGACTTATATTTTATTATGTTAAAAATATGAAGATACTACCATATTTTTTGTAATGTTTTACTCCGTTTCATTAAAAGTCTTAGTACAAATAGGTATGTTTTCGCAGTTTGTATCGCTTTTTACGAAATCCAAGCTACCCTTTGGACCATGGCCATGCTACTTAATGGAGGCTTGACGATCCTCCCAGGGATGGCGACCGTTGAAATTGAACACCACAGTTGCGAGTGAAATAGTTATTAATAAATGTAATGTTAAATAAAAGTCCATGTACAGCAAGTATAAATATATTTTTTTCTAAAAATCATTAGTCATAATGGCTGATATGACTAGTGATCCAGTCTAAACATCAACAGCTACAGTTATTATAATGACGATCAAAGATGAGATTAACAAGATTGATTTCAGATTGAAAAGAGCATCTTTTAACTACATTATTCTAAAGATAATAATATTAAATAGGTTTATATTGTAATATTTTTAATAAATATAGTGAAATATCTTAATAACTATAGGTATCGATCGATTTTAAAACGTCAAGAAAGTCAAAAGTCTAAAGATTATAATGAAGCGTTAAAAGCCAACAATAAAGATTAAAGATAAAATAGCAAAGACTGTTGACGTGTAGAGCGTTATACCTACTTCATTAAGATCCCAATCGCACAGACAAAAAATACAAAAAAAAATACCTACAATACAATTCTTCATTCCGCATTGCCCAGGACGGAATGATGAATAGTATAAATAAAAAAAATATATTAGTCTTAAAACAATTAAGTCTATCTTAAATAAATACGAGTATTTGCACTAAATTATATACTTTTAAACTATCGAAATAAAATGATTAAATATATTTGATATAAAAATGGAGCACATTTTGTCGATGATTCACAACATTTAGAGATTAAAATGACTACAATAATTCGAATATAATGAATATTATAATAAGATAAAATGGAATAGTTTAAATCGATTATTTTTAAATAGAAGGTTAAGGTTTTTTCCTTAAACCTACAGCTAATATAATTATGATAGCGAAGACTTGATTAATAATTATATTTAGATAAAATATTACATAGTTGTGGGTATATGAACTTTTATCACTAAACTACAATTATCATTTTATATATCATTTTCAATTATGTTTCGCTAATTTTTCTATTATCTACACAGCATTTCGTGTTTTCTTATTGAATATAAGTTTTAATTCTAGATTTAAGCGTTCATAAAATTGTCGACAATAATTTTGTGAACTGAATAAAATTAGACTTAATTATTATAAATAGGATAAAAAGAATATACTATTACATAATTTCCAACTTTGAAACAACGTAATAATTTATCATCTTGTAACAAAATATATTTCACATAGAACAAAATTAACTTAAGTTGAATAAAATATTCCAAATAATCAAAGCTTTTTCTAAGTACCTACTTATTTCTACGAAGCATATTTTCTTTGCACTTATATTTAAATATTCTAGGAATTGGTATGGAGCCTATTTTGACTATAATTGGGTGGGTTCTAAAAGGTCATCTTCGATTTAAATAATTGTACGAAAATATTGTAATGACAAAGGTAACTTTTAAACAGATCATTTAGTTACAAAAAGCAATCGTAAGGGGTCATCCATAAATTACGTCACACGTTAGGGGGGAGGGAGGGGGTCAATGAAGTGTGACATGTGACAGCAGGTGCGGAGGGGTACTAAATTTCGTGACGTCAT
>DWLI01000465.1:0-21448 GCA_018249915.1 Cecropterus dorantes dorantes | reverse complement strand
AAAAAACCTAATTGAGAACCGCCGCACACCCGCCATCTTTAAATATTTAAAAAAATATATAATGTATAGGTAACGTTATGAAGATTCAGAGTTCTGTATTTGTTATCTTGTTTTAATTAACTTTTTTTTAATCACAAAAATGGCAAATTTCTACAACTTCTACATTGGCCTAACTCCTTAACCCGATACGCGCGTCCCACCCGCACACATGAATAAAATCGCCACAGTTTCTATGCTACCCCGTGTGTGTGCGTAACCGATAGAATGTAAGTGTAGTAGGTACGTGCACATCCACGCGCGACAGGAAAATTGGACTTTACTGCGTGAACTGTATATGTACACTATATAAACCGAAGTAACACGATGTATTTTTGTATGAAATTAAATGATATTATTCATGACCTTCACAGTTGTGATACTTGCAGCCACCGTATGATTGAAGTCCTTGACGGTATAGCAATATTTTATTGTTCACGATTTTCAAGGGTTTGCGAAGGGTTTTTCACGATAGCGTTTTAATATTACATATTAATATTAAAACGTATACTTATTACTACTCGTATATCTACGACTGTAGATTCTAGTAAAATCATTATTCATGTCTAATGCAATAAGAGACAAACTTGAATAAATTTTCTTGGAACTGTTACCTAATAATGTCATGAGGGGCGTGCCCTCATGACTTAATTACAAGTAAATATTAGTAGAACTCCAGGTAATGGAATACGCTCCTGGCCTGTACCCAGGTGAGGTCTAAGTCCAACTTGGAACGTATAAGTTTAATTTCTAACATAACAACACATTTCATCAACATAACACCGAACCCATGGAGTTCAGTCCAGCATCATCTATACTTAATATTATAAAGCTCAGGAACTACTGGTTCGAATTTAAAAAAAATACTTTTGTGTTGAATAGTAATTTTATCGAGGAAGGCTATAGGGTATATAACATGCTATGTTTGTTATTTTTATGTAGTTGCGGGTAAAATCGCGAGGCACAGCTAGTCTCTATATAAGCTAAGCTCTAAATAAGCTGAATACCCATTGTCTATATTTAATAATAAGATATACATTGTATCTACATATATTCATTCACTGAATATTCAATGAACATCTAAAAGATTGACAGCAACAATCGTCTTGATGTAAGCGTCGCGTAGTCTATGTAGATGATCTTAAATGAAAGATGAGCATGCTAGTGGTTTTACGATATGACTGAGTGGCCGTAAATAAACAATATAAACAACAACTATGTTCGTATATTATCATGCTAAGGATTTGAATGATAGTAGGAAAAATGACATATATAGACTATGTTAGTGGTTTCAGCGTTAAAATGTTAATATAAGTTTCCAAGTGATAGCATCGTCATTCCTACATATATTTTGGGCTTTAGAAGAGTAGAAGTACTGCATACTCGTTTGAAGAGTGTGAAGGAGAAAGTTTGTCCTCAGCTTTAGCAAAGTATTTGCATTGTGGTTTCCTCCGGATTCGATTGTTATTTTACTTGCATTTGTGGTTACATTAGCCAACTCATGAGCAGTGGGCACTAGCAATTTTTCAGTAAACCAGCGTTAACGATACAGCCGTATCCGTTCAGTTCAGTTTAACGGATGTAATTATTTTGGCGCAGCCAGTTGAACAAACATACTGGACGGACAGGTTAACGAATTACGCTAATATGTTTCCGGGTATAACGGAACCCTAAAAAGTAACGTTTTGGACCCCTTTTGATATTAGCATCTGAAATTAAATTATTTTTTACATTACGGAAAAAACAAACGAAGATGCAGTCCATCTAAAGGTAAGTGGCAATTGACATCAATAAAAGTACTAAATGTGTTTTATTTTTTTCTAATATTGGTGGTCACTATCGCCGATAGACATCTGCAATAATATATAGAACATGGATTTAACAACTTTATATAGAACGTGGATTCTATCTGAACTCAAACACGGATGCTTTCTTCTTCTTCCGTGGAGTAAGGTAGTTGCCTGATATAAAAGTGAACAAGCAACAACACCATTCCACTGAGACGCAAAAACTGATTTACACTAGAAATAAGTTTGGAAGTGATACCTCTTTCTGGTTAATTTATACTTGAGATGCCACAATTAGTTATTTCGCCGAATACCGAATATTCGTCGAGACTATTGGAGGAAGCGCAGAATATTCGGCAGCCGAATATTCGGTAACACTTAGCACTTTCTGCGGATAACCAGTCACAACTCAATGGTGGTCAGCAAACGCAAAACTATCCAAACCTTTCACAACTTGCTAAAATCCATTTATGATCTTCCGGCAGCCGTGTATATAGTGAGCAGTTGTTTTCCGAAGCAGGTACAATTTATGAGGAAAAACGCAATCGTCTCTACCGACAAATGCTGAAAATATTGTTTTCATCAATAGTGTTTTATCACAAATAGATTTTAAATATTAATATATTCATTTATTGGTTAAATAAACATCTTTGTAAGTTATATTTTGAGTTCTTTTTTCGCATGATTTGCTATTCGGTATTCAGCCGAATAGTTAGTAATATGCGGCCGAAAAACCAATTACCGAATTGTTGCCGAATATTCGTGCCATCTCTAATTTATACTCTTTTTACCATCTTGTAAGATGTGGATTGAGTTCTACATGATTTTAGCCACATGGGTTACATTCAGGACTAAATTGCCTCCAGAATTGGACCACGAAAAGATCTAAATCTTTTAAAACGGATGTAACGGAACCCTAAAAAGTAACGCTCCATACCCCTGTTGACAAAACCGACTGAAACACAAGTTTGTGTAATAAAACTCGCGATATTATGATGAATGGGGAAGTTAGTTCGCACTACAATAGAACTCACGCACTTGCGACCTCATAGCCATCGACTTCAATTTATAGACGACATTTTCTCCTCTCCCCTGCGATTTCTATACATAGAGTATAGAACAGGCTTTAACTGTACCTCTCTTTCACACAACTACGTACATTGCACATCGTTTTCAAGCGCTAACTCTATAAAATAAATGCGTTCTCAACCTCTTAACATTCAGTACACGTTTCATCTTACGTTTTTCTACGTAAGTCAAGGAACATGTTTTATATCTTACAACGTAAGATAATTTATTGGGTTAATCTAACTAATATTATAAATAAATGAGAAAATTTGTGAGGATGTATGTGTATTTGTTACTCTTTCACGCAAAAAAAATTTGGTTTGTTTTAGATAAATTTGGCATACAGTATATAGATTGGATTAACACATAGAATATTTTTGCCGTGGCACAATACCCAAACGGACGGTACCGAGGGAATGAGTTAGCAAATAGCTAAATTATACTTCATTACTTATTAATGAGATAAGTTAGTTAACTTGTACATATAATTATGAGACGCAATCATGACGTAATCCGACTGAATTAATTATGTCAGTGGTAAATATAGGAATCTGGCACGTAATGTAATCTGTCTTCCTCATTAATATGAAGTGAACAATTACTAAAGTGTTATCAATAAATAACTATATGGAACTCAATAGCGTGACTATTACAACGCTACACTATTTTATGTGCAGGGTTTTATAGACGGTCGTATTTATCATATGTCGTTTATTTTCATCTTAGGCAATTACTTACAGCGGCATAAAATAATCGTAACACGCCAATATGAACTTATTACACATCAATACCATTTCTGAAGCAATAACTATATCGACTCTCTGTACGGGGATCTTTTTTATAAAGCTTTATTTCATGTTTCATTAACCATTATTAACCCGGTTCTTTGAATCTATTGGAAATATCTATATTGCTCAAAGACTGATAAATCGATGGAGGAAAAAGAGTGGCGACACTGTGTTGGTAAACATATTACAGACTACTCCCCGATATGTGGACCGACCGACCGGTTGAAGTGGCACAAATTAAGCAAGGCGTATGGCCGTGGCATTCAAAATGCTGATGGATCGATGGATTGATTGGAAATGGATCTTATGATTACTCTTATAGATATTGCAAAAACGCCACACTATTACGTTTGGTAATTCTCATTAATAATAATAATAATAAAAATCTTTATTTAGTCAATTTTTGGGTTACAATAGTTTAGATTACATAAATACAATAAGTGATCACGTAATACATTACATAGTAGTGTATGAAACAGTGACTTGGTGTAGCAGCTAACACATATGAGTCGTAAACGAATAAATTCCTACATGTGTGCGAACGGTCGGATATTAAAACTCAGCCGCTGAAACTACGTCTGTCTTTCAATTGCAGTTTGCATAAATTGATTACTATTCATGGCCTGAAAATTGCTTGAACTCTCACGAGTCAGATGAGTACGGGCGTTATAAGTTAATTGGAAGGGAACTAAACGATTTGGATTTATCGTGATATCAATTCAAATAGGTATTTATACGTACCAATATCTTCACTTATGTATTAAACTCATATCGCCTTATTCGAAAACTGTTTGAGACACAACATAATATTATGAATTTTATGTTATGGTGGTAGAACTCTTTGTGGTTCGTTTTCGGAAGCCCCACCGCCACATCTATTTCTGCCTAACAGTAGTGTATGTGCTGCTGTGTTCTAGTATGAAGGTTGTGGTAAGGGACATATACTGATCCAGTGGCCACTTACCAAGTAGCAAATTAGCATGCAGTTCACCCGATGGTAAGTGGCCACTACCGCCCAAGGATATTTGTAATCAATCCGAAATAAGACCAGTCTTACCTGAGGTTAACCACACATGCGTTGCTACCCCTGATAACTAAGTTGTATTACCTCGGCTATATAATCTAAAGATTTTCGTAACTCTCTGTAACATAATGGTTACCACGCCGATTTACGACGTAGTTTTACGACGGGCATAGCATTTTATTTCGTGTTCCATTATTGCCACACGTGGACATCTGTAATTAACTCCCGGTATCCAAAAACTGGACTAAGTTCAAAGTAGGAGTGGTTCGTAAAAATATGTGTCCCATATCGTATCGCAAAAGCTTTTAACACTGTTAAGTAAAATAGGTGTGAAAATGTTGCTTCCGGTCGTACCACAAGTCGTACCACCCTTAAAACTGACGGATGTTATATATGAAATAATTAAATTAAGTGATACTTTGTGCAGCTACTATTAAATTTGAATGTATATGTATTTGAAATAAAATAACGAAATGATTCAAAAAGGTTTTTACTTGATCCATCCTTTTAAATAAATATTTGAAATCAAAACATTGCGATGGATAATCCGTGCATTAGCAAATTAGCTATGGAGCTTTAACTCCGGAGAATAATAAATAACGTCCAATTCAGAACTTACGGAATAAATTTTAATTTATTGAGTTGATTACTAGAACACTAAATGAATAAGCAATTCATTCAATCATTCATTAATTTATTCATGAAAATTAATTGGTAGATAGAGACAGGATAATACGACTTGCCGCAATAATAATATAGTTTAAGAGCTATTATGAATTGCTATCAGTATTATTTATTAGAACGAAGTTATGACAGTTTGCGGTGAGTATGCGGTTCCTACTTTTCAAGTGGTAATTAAAGAAAAAGCATTTTGTGCGCTTCATTCTCCTTCCTCTCTCTTACTACCTACCTACCTACCTAACTACCTACCTACTCTTACTATGCACTTATGTCTGGAATTATCGGCCACATGGATGGGAATTTTATATGATTGATTATCTGTCAAAATATTGCTGTTTTAACATTGATGTAGTTCTAACTCATTAGATAGAGTTTTTAGAAACGTTTGTTGTAGACTTTTTAAAAACGTTTATTATAGAGATGATGATGAATGAATAATGATTGATGATAATGCTATAAAAATCAGTTAAGTTAGAATTGCGAACACTACGGAAATAGAAAGAAATATTTTATCCTTTATGTAGAAATGAAAGACGGCGACAGGATATGTTTATATTTCATGTGTCTGACTTTCTCTTATAATACCTGTTTTTATGCTCTAACAATAATAAATAATTTGTTTTGATGGGCTTATTACATATTAAATATTGTTCTTTATCTATACTTATACTATACATATACTATAATATTATAAAGCAGAAGAGTTTGTTTGGTTGAACGTAGTAGCGGGTGAAACCGCGAGACACAGCTAGTATCGTACATCATCATCATAATTTGCATTTATAGTTAAGAAATATTATGTATAACATTTTGTGGGGTGAATATAAGAAAACGCACGTAACAGTTTGTTTCAATAGATTTACTTATCCTATAATATTATATTCATTAGAAAATATTGTCAGGAAAATAATAAATTTAGCTTGATCCGATTGTATTATGCGCCGTCATATTCGCTTGAGGTCAATAGCAATCATTATTTGGATTTTATCACATGGAATAATTCAGTGTGATTGGACGGAACCTTTACTGATTAAGTTCTAAGAAGTAAAAATTACTTGGCTTCAACAATTTTAATAACTTGATACTAGCATTTACTGTTTGATTAATTTTTATATGTACTTCGAGTGTTGTATATTTACTATCCCTAAGAAGCTCGTTTCTGACAAGTATTCGTCGACCGGACTCGTTTTTTTAGTTTTCTTGCATTAATTTGAAAACGAATAGCATTTAAATACACATACGTAGCACAAATAGATACTATACCAGACGCAGGTGCAAAAGCGATTGGTGCATAATACAGAGCTATGACTAATGGCACCATTTCCATGTTTCTGGCAGTAGTTCACTACCAAATTCAAATGAAAATTTTGTTAGTACCTGTCAAGTTCGTGCAGACTACTAATACGATATTATCACAGAGCAAAGTGGTTACAGGCAATTAATACGGACTTGATTCCCTATATTTTTCTTTTGACTAGAATAAAGTGCATGTGCCTAAAAACAAAAAATAAAACGGTCAAGTGCTATTCGGATTCGCGCAAAAAGTGTTTCGTACCATTGTTTATAAAAACGGCAAACATCACGTTTATTTGTTCGTAAGGGACCCCCCTAAATATTTATTTTATTTTGTTTTTAGAGTATTCATTGTTATAGCGGCCACAGAAGTACATAATTTGTGAAATTGTCAACTGTCTAGCTATCACCTTTCATGAGATAGGCAGACGAACAGCGAAGAGTTTTAGTAATAGGGTCCGGTTTTCACCATTTGGGCACGGAACCCAAGAAATAGTCCAAGGTACAAATCACTATTACTAATCCTACACGACCATATTACTACTTAACAATTATATCACAAAAATGATCAATTTGCGAATTAACTGCCAGTTACTGCCGTATTATGCAAGAATTTAATAATAAATGTTGAATGTCATAGTATAAATGTAGGGGCCATTCAGCTCTTTTCATCTTGCGTAAAAAAGCATTGTCGTAACGTTTCACCTCAAAAAGTTAAATTTCTAAAGTCCCTCCGTCGTGAAAAGAAGCCACTGTCTAAATTTGATGTTATTAGTTTTAGCGGTTTTCGCTTGGCGTTGATAAATCGGCCAATTAGTCAAGACATTTCTTTTTATAACACGGACTAAGGCTACATCTTCGTTATTGCAGAGTTTAATTCGGATCGAAGTAACGTTATCTGTCACACTTATCTGTCAGATTTAAACCAATGACCGATATCATTACAGAATTAGCTTTATATATAGGTTGTTAGGGTTAAGTGATTATATACCAAAAATAGTTAATCATATTTTTAAAAGATTGAAATAGAAAGCACGAGCACGCAGTCTACCTTATGGTAAGTGGTTACAACCGATCATGGACATCTGTAAGCAACTTCATATAGAACAAGAGTATGCAGTTTATCTGATAGTAAGTGGTAACTATCGCCCATGAACATATGTAAGCAATTTCATACGGAACTAGGGTTCTATCTTAATTCGATCACAGATGAGTTTCTCCTTCCGAGGAGTAAGATAATTGCCTCATATATGACTAAGATAGTCGGCTCATTTATATATGAGGCGACCATCTTGGCCCTCGGTAGCAACGCATCTGTGATCGACTTCACATAAAACCCCTGAACAGTAATCAACTACTATCAGGTGGACTGCATGCTCGTTTGCACTTCGATCCGATTAAAAAAAAGCAAGCCAGCAACCACATCCTTCCACCGAAACGCAAGAACTGCTTCAAGCTAAAAATAAGCGTGGTGATGGTACCTTGCCAGTCGTACTACACTCATTCTACCACCGGAAAAAATCTTGCATGTAGTGTTTTATTTAATGTTTAATAAATTTGTCAATTTTCTGTTTCAATAAGTTTTGATGAGTTTAAGAATGAGGCATTGTCAAAATTGGAATATAAAACAATTTCAAATGCGTTGTAACACATTTCATGTGAGGAAAATCTGGTTTCATTTTATGCAAACGTCGGAGTTGTGGTAATGGTAATGTATTCTCGCTGGTTAACATATTGTTCCATTTGAGCTCATTTAATATGCATCGTGTAACAATTTGGACCTAAACAGACCTTAAAGGAGAGCGTTTCAATTTAGTACGGTTATATGATTCCTCTGCCATTATAACGGCTTAGTAATCAATCAATTTTACTAATATTATAAATGCGAAAGTTTGTGAGGATGTTTGTGTGTTTTTTACACTTTTACAGATTAACTACTGGCCGGATTTCCTTGAAATTTGGAGCTATCCATAGTTTTAACCCTGAATTTATCCATGAGATGATGAATTTATGTCTTAAGGTGGTGACTAAAGCAGTCGGCTCCGCGGGATTTATTTACTAAATAATAACAGGTACTTGTATATTTTATTTATTTCAAAAAAGTCAAGATAACTAAGATTTTAAGCTGATTACTGATTCAAATTGTTTTTTCATACAAAAATAGGCGAGTTTTTAAGTAAAAGGCTACTCTTTACTTAAAAATTTTAATGGCTTCTTGTATAAGAATCGAATAACAGTAGTGAAGAGTGCAAGTGGGTGGAGCCTTTCGAAAAAGCTCTTTTATACATACCCTTTGATCTATTGAGATGCGCATAACGAGAGGCGAGCCGCGCCGCTACCATTTAGGTTGTAATTGATTCCATCATGTTTCACGCTCAGTGCTTTTACGAGCAATAAAAAATCTGGCCATGGTTGTAAAACTGCATTTGCAAATTGGATTACAGTTTGGTTTGATACTTTTCGGGAGTGAGATAGTAAGTAAAATAGAGTATTAATGTGAGCGTAATGAGTAATATTACTTTATTTTGTAACTGAGCAAACAGAAAGTATCCGTAAGTAAATATTGACGTAGAATAATTATTAACATATTTTATAACTATAAAGTGCAGTGTAGCATGTTGTTGCACTGCCGACACCTTTTAAATACTTATGATATAATGATATATAAATATATCTTATTAGATAGATATTAAAATATTCTTATGCCGATACCATACTATGTGATTATTTATTTTTTAAACTAGATGGCGCTCGCTACAATCAAAAATTATGCGCATACAAAATTATCAGCGCGCGCAACTTCATCCGTCGTTGTGTATTTAATTTAACACTAAAATATAAGTTATACTTTAAATCTCTATCGGTATTAATTGTCAGTACAATTAGTTGGAAATAATTATCCATGCAAGTTCCCTACAGTCCCTTGAAAGTCCCGAATATATCGGCCTCCCCTAGGAAGGGGGGTACTGCTATATTCATCGAGCTTAGCTATGCGTGTTGGTAATCGCAGTACATAAATAACTTAGCAGGAAGACGTTGGATTTAATGCCTTAGTCGCCTCCTACAACTTCCGTGGGAGGAACATGGAAGAGGGAGTGGAGCTATTTTAGGACAGTATATCACAAACTGTTGTCAACACAGCTTTTCACTAATAAAACATATTATTCCTCGCATTAAACACTTACACTAGAGTACTGACTTATTTGCTTTTTTATAATGTAGTATGCAAGCATGGACGAACATACAGCCAACATGGTAAGTGACCAACAGCCCATGGACATGTGTCATTAATCCCAGGTAACATCTCCTATCTTACTCCCATTTTATGTAAGGTCGGTTAGAAATTTGGTGCTACTTTTGCGATATAAGTTAAAGCTCCTTGTATCTGTATTTATTTTAATTATTTTATTTTCCACACTTTTCATAAGAGAACACAGCACCACTTAATGTTGCTATTATTAACTAGAATGAATTGTGGTCAAATTGTGAATCAATTACTAAATACATCTATAAGAGTTTTGGCTTATAGTTAGGTTGTCAACTTCAGATTTAAATAAATGATAGATAGATTATAAACCAAGTTGCTGGCACCACATCGTCTGGAAGATGGCTCCATTAATCCCGCTTTCCGTAACAAAAGTAGCAATCATAATCAAAAGCTACTCAGCACCTCGAAAGTCGAGACAGCTGCTAGATGACTCCGATCCTAATAAATTACAACGAGCTTGTTATAAACGAATTTGCAAACTGTGATATCGATAGAATAGGTACCGACTATATTAATCTTTTTATAGGTTTTCCAAACTTGACATTATTTGGCCAATATTTTAGACTTAGATTAATATTGGTCTCTGTAGAGTGGAGCGGATTATTGTTATTACGACGAGATCCTAAATATGACCCTGTCAACATTTTTGCCAATAAATGTTGTATATTGTACAAATGGTTTGAGTTTTATTTTCGGTCTGGTTCATGTAATACAAACAAACTCATATATTTTTGGTATAACAATAGTTTCTAGATGGCTTTTGATATGATGGTTGTGATAAAACTGAAATAGCCATGAGGATTTTTTAACTTTATATTAAAAATAACGAAGATAAGTACTTTTAATAGGAGTCCATCCAATATCATAACTGTAATTTTAATTTACTTCTAATTTACATTTAAAATATTTATAGAGTCCTCTCAGAATGAATATTCATTACTTAAATTGCATTACGATTATGCGCTTTAATTATGAAAAAACCTATTACATCTTATAATGTACCGTCTAATTAATGCAATTATAAAATGGTTTAATAACTTAACGTCAATTTATATATAGTTCTTCCTTTTCATTTTAGAAAACCATTTCAAACTGAAGCAAGAGCTAGTACCTACTAACTTTTTAAAAACAAGATCAAAGCGCTTTTTGTTTTATTATTTTAATAACAAATTGAGTAGCGGAAAGCATGGCACTGATTTTGCGGCAGAACTTAATTTAGTGCAACAAAATTATAAATACGAATACTTTCAATGCAGATATTTCTTTTTTTATTTTATTGTAATACCAAGTTAGAAATATGCGACCCTGTGTTATTTATTATAAACAACTTATTAAAAATTAGTCACACGACCTGCAGTAACTTAACAAAACATATATATTTTAAACATCGTTTTTTCTTAATATAAATCTTTACCATGTTTGTTTTTTTTATTTTAATCTCATTTTTATAAAAAATCCCACCGTCATCTCCTTTGCAGTCGTTCTTGCACGAATTCCTTCTTTACTTGCGATGATCATTATTTCACGGTCTGATAAATCGAAAGCCAAGACATTTTTGAAATGGCAGTCCATTGTAAACTTTGAGAGGAAACATTTTCATAACATTCTAAAAGTCGATACAATCTAGCACGAATTAGTTCTGGTGTAGCAGAACCGGCAGACGCTTTTTAGAGCACTTTGCGTCAGCTGATTACTGCATAGATTACCGATGTTTTCAGGCCACCGTTGCATAACTGATGCTATATTGCGTTCATATTCACGTACTTAGCAGTTTAAACAAAACCATTTACTAATTCAATGTTTGTCTAAAATAAAATTGACTTTAATGATATACAGGAACAATTATATTATTAAAACGAAGTTGTTTAACGCAACTTATTGTAGGAGTGTAATTTTATTATGTTTAATTGTGTTTCAGGTCTCCCTTTGTAGTTTAAACGTTGATTAGTAATTAAACAAACTGGTCAATGTAGCTAAACTTTTCTAATCCTTCTTATTCTGAGAGGAGAATCATGCGTAGCAGTGAGATTTTAATGGACTGTTCATGAAATGATAATGATTGGCCTAATAAAAGTTAGATGATTTACGTTGCTTTACTTGACATACCGTTTCTGTATCGCCAATACTACAAAACTTAGATCATTTAATATCATGAAAATATTTATAGCTGACCTGCAAAATATTACTTCATTAACATAAGTTCGGGTAACATTTGGATATATAAATTGTTTACATACTACATGGACATATTACCGCCGCGCAGTAGTTTGAACTGTGATATAAATTTTAAAAATATTTTCACGTGGAACATCGCACAATTACCTCATATAAAATGTAAATGTTGCGGGCAATACTTCTTGCAGCGCGGCCTCGCTAGAGAAATAAGGCTCAGCCACTCGCATAACAAGGCGCACAACATTTACCCAAGTGAATACGCGACCTAAATATAAAACCAAACATTTGCCATGAACTTATAAATTATTTCTTGATGAATACGAGGGCGGTCTAGACTTCGCAGACAAGCATGAAGCTACACTGCTACGTAAGGGCTACGTATCTGCTACGCGGCGCTACGGGATAATTCTTTCAATTTCGTTGAAATTAATACTTGCGTTTACCGTGTAACGAAGCAAATTGTACAATCGGTGCCATGTAAAAATGATTAGTTTCGCTTAAGACCTAAAAATTAGACCTAAATGAACGGTGTTAAAACATTACTTTCATTTGTGCAAGAGGCACGCGTCTTCAAAAGATTTCACAATCATACACCTTTAGTCTTGACTCTTGAGTTTGCACGTTCTGCCAATGAAAAGCCTAAGTAATTGCCATTCCGTGCAGATCGCGCACTTTTCGAGGATATGGCGTTTGAATAAATCCACGCTGTAGAATTGTGCAGCCAGTTGTATTTGGAGCACGCCTCTCTATAATTATATCGTTGCCTGCCAATTAGTTATCGGGTTTTAGCGGTCGAACAGCCGATTAGTGGTTTCAAGTGCAGTTAAGTTATTTCACATCACATGTTAATAGAAAAATAAACGTTTATATTGTCAAAATATATCCGACATATTTCATAGTGAAAGTGGTTCTCCGAGCTATACATTAAGGAAATCACAAACTATTTTTTATCGAATATCCTTTCGTGCTTAAGTACACACCCATTAAAATTATATAAAGTCAATTTTACATAAGAAGCTTTATATTTTACTGTATAATTTATTTCGTAATTGTAAGGTTTTGTACACAAACAATAACATAGACGTGGTTTACACAATGAAGCGGTGGCACTGTGTTGTTGCAGAAAACCCTTGACCGGTTTAATTACAACATAGTTATTTTTTATTACCAGTATTGATGGAAATCAGCTGTCGGAAAGATAGCTTAAAAACAAAGAATACTAATGGTAACAAGAAATAGCTGGAATTATAGAAAAACTAAGAAAAGTGCAACCCAGGATACTCAATTTCGGTTACGGAAGTATGGATTTTAGCTTAAAAATTGCTTAAGAGCAATTAACTTATTACTAGAGTTCTATAACCGGCGAGATAGTAGTCATGCTGTTCGTAATTAATATCGTAGTATCATGTTTCTATTTTATTTTTTTTAAACTATACTTTAACCACCTCGATCTTAAATCACAACTTTTACACTTTCACGTTTTACTAATGAAAAGACTAAGTAATTGCCGTTCCCTAGCGCGCGATCTGCGCTATCCGAGGATGTGGCACTTAAATGAATTCTGCTCTGTGGAACCGCGCAGTCAAGTTGTCGGAGCATGCCTCTCTAAATATTGATCTACCCTAATTAATGATCGCTTGGTAGGCAAAGAGTAGATTAATGGAATCCATTGATAACGTTACATAACCATTTCATCGGCACGAGTACAGATACAATTATGTTCATTTGGATGACACTGAAATGCTCTTTATACGTGAAGTGAGCACTGTGATATGTTCGAAATTAAATGAAAATAAACTACGATCAGATGGTGGCCGAATATACGTCAGCTGTGGGCGTTTTGTATCGTACGTATACTAGCCACTCCCGACTCCACGGGTAACGATCGAATAGGCAAACAGCAGTGGATAGATTGCAATTTCAATTAACCAAGTTGTATGACGAATTCGTAGCAAAGTTTCTAGTTTACTTTAGAGCTTTTACCTTTAACTGATTCATATGATTCAAATTGTTTAGTTAGCTATTAATGTTAAAAAATGCTCTATTTGATTATTACGTATTTAATTCCACCTAATAACAGCAGTGATAAACGCTGCTATGTTAGGTTTCGAGGGAATATAAAGGGTCATTCTTATCCGAGCCGTTTTAACTGAATACTCAGGCCTGACAACTAGTCACAAATGGTTATGGACAGAAGTAGTCGCTTACCATTAAGTCGATCGTATCTGTTAAATATAAGCATTCATGTGGCGGTGACATATGGCCCCGGTGCCTCTAAAGTGTACAATTTTCAAAATGAAAAACATCTGTATTCTACAAATAATACTTTATGTGGCTAAACTTGAATTTGATTAATACTATTACATTCTACTCTACTCCTTGCCAAACATAAGTGTTAATAAAAATGTACAACACGTAGATGTACAAATTGCACTGTAATACGAACTAGTGAATTATAAGCTAACATCAATACCGACTACCGCACACAATGTTATTGAATTCTACTGTCTATGTTTACGATCGGATCGTAAACGTAGACAATAGCAGGGTTGGCGAAATTGAATCACTTATTTAATTTCAACCCTTGTAGTTAATAGATGATACGCATAAAAGTACGTATGCTGTCAGGGGACTACTGTTAGGTACGACGATACCTAATCTTTTTACAAATATAGCAATGATATAATATACCTAAATTGAAATCATATATCATAAATCAAATATCAAATATATAATCTTTTATAAATATAAATGAATCTGTATTTATCTTGCAAACAACATCACGCCAATTGCTGGAGCCATTAGGCTCCAGAAATTTCGCGAATTTGATTTTTGTTCTGTTTTTTTTACAACTAAAATAGAAATACACTTTCGGAGAACAATAGACAAAATACGAGAGTGGCGCAGAAAATTAGAAACTTTAAGAAAACTAATGAGAATAGACCATATAATATTTTGTAATGAAACTTTATGACGTCTGACATAACTGTCAGTCGTTTGACAGCGAATTCTAAATAATCTTAGTTACGACAGGACATAGTCTAGTCCTGTCGTAACTAAGATAGTCTTAGTTAGGTCAGCAATTGAAGCTATAGAATCGGCCGAATTATATATTTAAATAATATATAATGTGTAATTATAGATATTTTTAAATGATTGTAATAGGATGACGACTTACAAGAGATTATCGCTCTTTGTATACGCAGGTACTTTACTAAAAATGAATCAATAGAGTCATAATGCCCTATAAAAATGTTATAATGAGAATATGAACGTTACTATCGTTTTCTTTTGTGGTGTATTTGTGTATTTAACGAGCTCAATTTGTTTCTGAGCTTGTCCATGTAAATTTTACACCCGAGTTAACCTGAACTGCAACTGAAATGAACATGGGTCAGGACAACCAGACAAACATAGTTGCTTTCCAAGATTTTCTCTTATTCAAATATCGATGGCAAACGAAGTATCGAATTTGCGCCGAGCATCGGGAAGTTAATGGATGCGAAAAGTCCAAGATCGACCTCGGTGGCGTACCTTGTACTAATACGGATTGACGAGAGGAATCTTAATAACTTGAGGATACGTGAGGATTGGTCAGGTCTAAATAGCCATGCAGGATGAATGACTAATATAAGGCTAAATGCCATCTAACTGAAATCTCATTATATGAATAATAAAAGCAAATATATGTTTCGTATATAATAAATGAGACACATAAAGGGGCATAACGTTTTTTCATATTGTGATGATTTCTAACATATGATTCCAACAGCAAGCCGTAGAAAATGTCCAATAAATAAAATCGTATCTATCAATAATATCCAACGCTTATTTCCACCAAACAAAAACATAAAAACTCTCCAAATTTTTTTGCACAAGCTAATCTCGGAAACAGCTGTGTAAAATTTGTCGGGACTTTCAGCAAACCATTGAGACCTTTAGAAAGAGTCGATATCTCTCTTTATATACTTTTTATCCCGAAAAGAAATTTTGCGTAAAACTCGAAAAGTGGTGCACGAATACGAACGTGGACGGCGTTTGAGAGAATTTTCACAACTTTAGTTGGCTTTGTACAAATATAAACATACAATATTAAAAATGTGAAGGTTTAGAACTGTAAATCAGCATCTACTTGGTCAACACAAGCGACAACGACTATTTTTTATACTTAAACTTAACGTTAAGGGAAATTATAAGGAAAATAGTCATCATTGCCAACACCAGAGGAGACGTCATTGCTTCGCCGGCTTTAAAATAGTTAAAATAGTGTTTAGGAATGTGAACGAAATTGAAAATATGTCTAAACTTCTACTGCTTTTTATCATCATATTATGTTACATGTATAGAATATCGTATTGAAGAAACTTGTTGACGCGGTAGATGTTCGAGAATTCTGAAATCTTATTAATATTACTTAAGACAGTCGATAAAGCCTCAATCAAAACTTTGAGGTATATTAAATTTTCGCTTAAGAAAGTAGGGTGGAAATTTTACGCCTCCAAGTAGAATTATCAAATAGGTATGCTTGTAAAGAAAATAAACTGAGCAAACTCATCAATACCTTAATTTTGCTTAGTTTATCAAACACGCCAATAAGTTCAAAGTAACGAATGAATATTAAATAGATATCTACTTTAAAGTTTTGGTGGGTGTGGTATGCTATCAGTGAAAACCTTTTTAGACCCAGAGCCAGGTAGACCCAGCACTGAGGCAGTAATAGTGCGATCATGATTTTTTTATCGGATGGAAATAGCAAGCGAGCATGCAGTCCACTTGATGGTAAGTGGGTATTGCCGCCCATGGATATCTGTAAGCAACTTTATATAGAACAGGGTTTTATCTGAAGTCGACCACAGATGCGTTGCTACTCCTGAGGACCAAGATGGTCGCCTTATATATAAGTAAACCGGCAAATACAACCTTCCAGCGAAACGCTACATGGCTTCACGCTAGAAATAGGTGTGGCGGTGGTACTCTCCGGTTGAATTACATTGGTTCTACTATCTGGCATGATAATAATAATATTCTGTATTGTATTTAGATCGTGTAGAAAACAAGAAAATATACAAATTTAAAGAACAATAGAAATAGCGCCTCATCACTAAACAGTGATTTCTTTTAGACACCCTTGCGATATGAAGTCAGAGCAACGATGAATATAAAAAATAGGTGAGGTACAATATGTAAGTTTTCGGAGCAAATTACCTAAATAAAAAATGATGAAGTGTAAGATTAAGTGACAGCTGTGACGTTTCATCAATCGTGGGAGTTAGCCCTTTTAAGTGTTACACGAGACTGCTACGTGGGTAAAGTCTTAAGTTAAATTGGAAGCGGATTTTACGGAGCTTTCTTGGAAATTATTATTTCATTAACCTTTCAAACAGCTATCTTTTATACTTATTCGTAAATATTTAATAAGACATTTTCGTAATCATGCCTACGTTTATCTATTGCTAATGTTATAATTATTACAATATACATACTAAAACAACTAAAACAAGCGATCAATATACTAAAATAGATACGTTATATCTGAAATGTGCTTTACATTAAACAAGGGCTGAGCTGCGACCCTTTTTATGTCCCTCTGTCAGATATGTGTCTTTTCCCATAACTCGGTGACGGAAAGTACCTACTGATTAGCGACTAACCCGTGTCAGATGTTTCAAAACCGCCGATGAGGCTTTTTATGAGGTTTAACAATATCTAATATTAACAACTGGAACTAACGGTAAATATGATAGAATTTCATGTGAGTGGACAATAGCAGCATTGGTGGCAATTGTAGCTACTGTTGTCTAAGTTATAGGGTGTCATAAGCAAACTTATGCGACATTATAGCTTAGTCTACGTAATTCACATGCACTTTTGTGATGGAATTTCATTAAAACTGCTTTTCTACTTAAAGGTTTTAATTGGAGTATTAAACTCAATGTATTTTTACTAATCAAATATTACAAATCAAGTATTACTAGTACGAGTATATTGTGATTAGATAGGCACAATAGCAATCCAATGTTTTATCTGAAATACTTATCTGATGAAACACAGTAATATCAAATACGTCCTTCAGCTACTACTCTATGCATTATTCAGCATACAAATAGAAATATTGAGTAGGTTGCTCTTAGCACAACATTGACAATATCAGAGATCTATATAAATGTCAGTAACTTGCTTTGACACGTTTATAGTATTCCCTCGGGATAACAAAGGTCAAATCACAAGAATACTTGTATTGTTTTACTTTGAAGTAATTGATTACTTAATGTTCTGAAAAGTATCGAACTTATACTTGTATATAAGAATTGATTACGTTTCTTTTATTTTGTTTCTAAGAGTAGGATTAAGACTTCATAATTTTATGAATTAGTTAGTTAGTTAAATGCGTGTTGACGTTATAAGACCTGTTCTAGACAAATCAATTCAATTGGATCTTCATAAAATCAATTCATCAGTATTCATGACATGATGAATATGTAGTATTGAATGTAATTAATTCCACAAGACGTTAAGTCAGACTAATCGTCAGTAATGATGCTTCATCGTAAGGAAACGTAATATTTCGTGGAAGTTGATATTAAAAGCCACGGTCGCTCCTGACTGATGGTCGCAAAACCAAATGATCAAAATACCAAACAATTTTCACAATTTCATCAGTCATCGCATTACACGGTCGTTTTTCCATCAGTCAAATTAATTACCGTGGTAAAACTGACACCAAAATGAGCGTCTAATGAACGCCAGTCACATTTCTTGTTAAGCCCAGTTATACTACTCAGATTGTAAATTCTGAATATAGCTTTAACGCAGCCGAATATATACTCTGGTTAACATGAATATAGCTCGCAGAAGGGCCTTTTTTAATCCTGATGACTAATTAGTTTTAACTTTGGTTAGACAATAGACGACAAAAAAATTTAAAATGCGCTCTTACAAACGTCATTTTATATTAACCAGTATAAAATTGACAGAAGCATAGCAAAAATGATATATTGTATATGCACGTATTGGTGATAATGGATATTTAATGACTAGATAAGTATTGCTCCTTTTTGCACGATGAATGCCTATCGGGAAAAAACTCTGCTCTATCGGATAGATTTATTGAATCATTACTTTGGTTTTTATTTTCATTACGTATAATGCTTCCATGAAAAAATATCATTAGGGACGGTGTGGCAAAACTCATGCCATTTCTTCCCTTCTTTCTCGAGGCTTAATGTAGAAAATATGTTATGAGTTTATGAACAATAATAATCGTAAAACCTTTACTAATTTGATTTTTGAAGTAAAATATTTTGATCTAAAACGATTCACAAATTATGAACATACACTATAATGTAGCTAAGTCAACAAATGCGTCTAATTGAAGAAGTCTCATTTTGAAGAAGTTTCCGTATTCCTTAAACCAATAGGAATATAACCGTTTCCAACCAACCCGGAGATGTAGGTAGAATAGGATAATGATATGCCAACATAACATAATTTGACGCTTATTCAGCCTCTGGGCAACGTGGCGCCATCGTCGTGTTTGCCCCAAAATAGCCTACAATATAACCAGATCCTTGAGTTATGTGCCACGTACTGGTAAATGCATATCGGCATAATTTATGTTTTAATGCCTCATGTGATTTTGCGATAGAGTACACAAATCTGTCGTGGTACAAATTTAAATAGAATAATCAAAGACTGTTAAATTAAAAAGTTTTAACACAAATATACTTAACATAAAAAATAGTTATAATTTCATTGTAGAAACTTATTGATAAATGAAACACCAATATCTTTGCCTGGTATTTTTTCAGGCTCAATTTAAATGCTATGGAGAATTTAAATAGGTAAGCTTTCATTACATTCGCATGCAAATTTTTATTCGGTGCTCCGACTGACAATGCTTTCATGGAACAACCGAACGTCGGGAAAAGCTTCCTTTATAGTGGTATAAAAGAGGTTCTAGATTGTATAACATGGTCGTTAAAACTTTTTATCATTTTACCACTTCGGCTTATTTATCGAATTTAACATTAAGCTTCATTTAAAATGCTTGTCATTAATAAAATATTTTTTACACCCATTAATATTACTTACATACTTACAGTATTTCAAATACGTATGCTACTTTGCAATCGCCTTAACGTGCAATACCATTTTCTAAATCCAATTCAGCACCACCTTAATAAACCGTTAATACTCATTTTCAATCAGAAAACAAACGCACTGCACAGTGATTTAGTTAACGAACGTGTTATTAAAGTTTCATGTTGGAGCCGGGGATATATTATCGGGTCGAGGCGAGAAAGCGGAGAGCGCAGGCGGCGGGCGTCGGCGGCTGAACGCCACCTGTCGCTGTCGGCGGCGTGGAGCCGGGCGGCAGCGCGTCGCGGCGGCGGCTCGCGAGCGACTGAGCGGCGGCCCGGGCACGTGGGCTGCCGGGCGCCGGCCGCCGCCCAGGTGCACCTGCACCCCCTCGTCCTGCTCCCCACGCCCGCGCTCCTACTCGCCACCAACGCCACCGATGCCATTGACGCACGCTTTGCACATGCATCTTTTTGCACTCTACGACGAACGCGACGATACATTTTATATTTTGTAACGATCAACCGCGTTTTTGATCCTCATAAAATCAATAAAAGCTCATTAAATATCCTTTCAACAATAATGAGGCTTTCATTAGAGCTTTAATACACAGAAAGGTTAACCTACAAATTTAATTTGTTGTAGAGTCTCTAAGTTTTACTCATTTAATTATAATTTATCAGATTCAAGTATTTTCTGTATTAATTAAACATTACTGCTTATTACAAACGACTATAATCTGTAATTATAGAGTAATAGTTCAAAACATCACGATTCCAAGTTTTAAGTAAAAAAGTATGTATGATGAAATTGATGATTACATTAAACTTGTCGACCTCGACATAAGAATTTACTCCTTTTTAATATCAACATTTTACCCCTTAGATATCTTTTTTTATAACGCTTTCAATGTAAGAACCTAATTTTATCACATTTTATACGTCGTAACTTGTATTTAATACTCTTGTATTCAATTGAATTAAATAAAAACAGGAAAGCTTACCAATCATCAGTAATACATCGTTTACATGAATCTATGTATATGTGTAGTCATATTTAATTTATCTAGAATAAGTAAATAAAATAGGTATAAGATTTCAGCAGGAAATTTAATAGCTCAATTAGGCGAAATCCTACAGCTAAAATTGGCTGGTACGTTATTTAATACAGATATTATGCATAGCTTCCTTCTATATCTAACTACATAAATATAAAAGCCAAAGGATACTCGTTTTGACTAATCATCACA
>DWLI01000464.1:0-21482 GCA_018249915.1 Cecropterus dorantes dorantes | reverse complement strand
AAGGTTACTTATTCCTTGTAACAAACTATGCTTTTAGAGCCCAAATAATATGTGAGATATACATATATGTACATATTATTTGGGTAATAAAAATGAAAATTCATCGTGTCCATACAACGCATATATTTAAAAAAATAGCTGCGAATAATTAAATAAAGAATTTTTAGAACTTTTGTCTTATTGCCCTTAACGTATAAATTAAGGATTAAAAATATTTCCAGACCATATCTTGATTAAATATTTTATGTTTCTTAAAATCCAAAAAGTCGACTCTATCAAATGTCATCGCAAATTAAAGTTTCACATGAAACATTGTTAAACACATCTAGTTACAAATATATGTTATAATTAACATTTATCATTCTGTATATGTTGAAAATAATAATAGATACATATACGTATATACCTGCTGTCTACCTATTTATTGTAGTTTTCGAAATTTAATTTCTATTAATATATTACTCTTATTATTTTTATACTTGCTTTTATTTATTTTACTCATTTATTTATTTTTAATCTACCGTCTGTTTTGTTAATATAAGAATTTGTTTTATGATCACACACAATTTATTTAAACTATTACACAAAAAACATGCAAAATACACTATTCGTACTAAAAGTAAAATTAAAATGCATATTAATGATCGTTATGTGCATTTTTTAAATTATTTGTATGATACCCCATATCATTTATATTATGGAGGATAACTGTATTTCTAATTATATTAGACAGTCACAAACTCATATATATATTATGCTTTATACATATTTAGACAAAAATGTCTATTATAGTTATCATCTAGTAAAAATTCGGTCATCACAAATATGGTCAGATAACTTGGCGCAAACATTTAGAATTTTTATCAAATTGGTCTTTAAATGTGGGTGAGTAACAAAAAATCTTTATAAGTCGATTTATACTCTGTGAAAAAAATAAGGGCATAATTACGGTCACAATGCGGTGGTTAGCGAGGCGGGACAATTAGATTTTGACGGGTGGGTGATAAATGGTTGTCTTGGTTACCTTTAAGAGAGAAAACTGTAGAGTCGCTATGCAACTATGGTTTGCAGTCATACGGTTTCAAGCAAAGAAAAACGTCTTATTGATATTCTTCAAGAATAGGCTAGATTTAAAATTAACTTATTTCTAATAGTATAGAATATATTCCAGTTAGAAACAATATTCACTAAACTTGTATGAATATTCAACACAAAATTAATGCATACCCAAAAATAAAATTTTGTCACTAGTTTCATGAGCGAAAGCCTTTTGAAAATATAAATAAACAAAAGTAAATAATAGTATTTCAAACAATAAATATAAACCCGCCCAATGGTTTCTCTGTTCGCTAGGTAATTCACGAACTATGCGAGCAAGTTATTATTAAAACGGTCGTTCGTCTAACCGCGAATTATCAAATTTCTTCCACTCGCCCTAATATTATCACATAAGTCCAAATGTCTCGGAGATCGTTTTGTGCGACCAAAAGAAAATGGTCCTAACACGGTCCTTTGTGGGATACCTCTTGGTTAACAAACAAGGACAAAACGGACAGAATAGAGGTCATTTTAAACTGGTTACTTTAAACTTGGGCGATTAAGAGAAAATTGCAAAAGATTACAGCCTCGACGGCTGTAATCCGCGGATCAGTTATTGTAATTACAAGTCTCCTAACTTTTTAAATGCAGCCATTAATTAGGGCAACCGTGATTTAGGTAAGGCGTTTGATACTTATTCCTCAGGCATGTGATATTTCGCCTAAATGCATTTATGTTGGTAATTACAGGCATTAACTTTATTAGTCTTTTATTCGTTTTTGAGTCTGTCACTTAAAATATTGAAGCTTCATCACATTCACAATAATTTCAGAGAAAACTAATCACCAATGTTCATTTGGTATGTTTGTGTTTTCGTATATATTATTTTTGTTATTCAATTTTATGTGTTTGTAAATTTTGTAAACAATTTTAAAGTTATTGTCGTAAATCGTAAATAGTACGTAAATAAATTTTAATAAATATTATAAATACTTCAGATTTTAGGCAATAAAGGATGAAATAGAGGATGAATATAACGATGATACTATGACTCATATAATTCTAGAATTTAAATTATTAAGAAATTTCTGAAAAACATTTTACCTGACTGCGTCAGAAAAAGGGAAATTGTTTTCGAGCGTATGTATTTAGGTATGTAAGTATGTTTGTATGTATGTATGTATGTCCATTTGTTTGGCTCGCGATACAGACCAGGATTTCACGGATTGTGACGTATGACATATTATCATGATCTTCTCAGTTTGCAATTTCACAGACTACATAATTATTTAAAATGGCGCCTGCAAATGGAGAAAGGGGGGGGGGGGAGAGAACGACATTTTTTTATTATCACGATAATATGGGTATCAAATCAAAGCTAGTAAATAGAAACCTCATATAAAGCGTTATATTAGATATATCAATATGAACAACAAAATCATTTTAAGAAGTCGGGTTTTTTGTTTTTGTAAAATTTACCAATGTTACCAGTCACCATATTCACAAACGCTCATGCCATAAAATCAACGATGGTATTAAAGATCCTATAAGCGTGGGCTGGAACGCTATGTTTTATAAAAAGTCCTACAAAACATTAAAGGCACCGATCTCCAGCAATGTGAAAAAAACATAATTAGATAGAAAACGTAGTTTGTACTTGACATTTAGTTAGCTCGCGCGCCTCTTGTCTGTGTTTAGCGTTGCAATTATATTGTGATCGCTATTTCATTTCTTTTCGTCGTGGTCTTAGGGTCCTGTCTTATTGCCGACATGAAACGATAAAGCAACGTAGCCTTTCATTGATTACAGTGATATGAATTCCTTTCTATCCTTTGCTAATGCTTTTCTATGGACTTTATTTCAGATTCCAAATGCATTTTTAATTTTTCGAATTATAGAGGTACCTTAATTTAGTTATCAAATGATTTAGCTGTCGCATTTAAAAAAAACTTCACTGAATTATCTACAACGATTTCAAAGATCATATCTTCTAACCTATACTTGGGTGCAGTAAACTAGGAAAGCTAGTAGGCTAATTTATTATTTTAATGTGCGAGTATTAAATAATTCAGAAATAGATTCTGATTTGTTTTTCCTAAAATATATTTCTAATATTAAAATACCGTAAGTAGGATGAGTATGTACAAAAACTATTGATAGACTAAGCTAATTTATTATTATAATGTATTAAATAATTCAGAAATAGAATTTGATTTGGTTTTCCTAAAAATATATTTCCATGCCAGTAAATGAGTACGTACAAAACTATAGATTGCATACCGATATTTTTATTCATTTTCATGTATGGTTTGTAAAATAAATTATTACGGTGTAACACTAGTAGTAGTTTATTCTATCTTTGTAAGACAGAGTACTAAGTAGTTATATCGCATAGCCTTTTCAATTTTTTCCTTGTTGTTAAAGCTTTCAAGAATTTCCTATTTCTATGTGGAATGGAATCATTTGTAATTTACTAGCATCATTAGTTGTAGTTCAGTAATCAATGCGTTTGTCCTTTTTACTCGACAGCGTCAGAAGGAGGGTAATGTTTTTGTGTCCAATTCTATGGCACGCGCTACAGTCTAAACGGCTTGACAGATAGCGACGTATGACATAGTCGTATCATTGAAATTGATTCAGTTTTCAAAATGACATAGGCTATATACTTAAAAGGGAAAAAGGGGAGGAGTCAACTTTTTATTGTCATGAAAATTTGGGTATCAAATTAAAAATAGTAAAGAAAGTGAAAGCAATCAATGATTTAAGGTTATATTTTTGATGATAATCCTGATAAGAGTATCTAAAGATACACCAAGGTACTTATCATTTAGCAATCCAACCAACGGCCCTTCACATTCAATTTCTTGACATAAGCCTCCCCTAACCTGCGTGACTCCAAACAGTCCTGATCCATCTGAATCGGTTATCCGCCGTCTTCATCAGATCAACTTCACCTGGTCGGTCACCATTCAGTCACCTTTACATATTTATATTTATTTTAGCAAATATGAATAATTTATCAACAAATACAAAGCAAACCTACACAATACGAGTAATTGTACAAGTTATTAAAATTTACTAAGAATCGAATTAATATCTTACTTTTAATCCATTGCTATATTATTATTAGATACAACAAACAAAAAACAAACATATATCGCCATATCACATAGTAAAATCAAACTTTTTGTATATAAGAATCATAGCAGGCTAATATTCTTACTAGCCTGCCATGATTCTTATATACATTTTACTAAAAAAGCAAGAAACAGAAAAAAACAGTAAATTGTTTATACCTTCGAATCATTGCTAGTGTGAATGATATAATATTTTTATAATAGTATCGACGACAAATATTTTCAAAAATCTGGTATAAACTGGTGTTTAAAATACAAACATAAATGTGTAAAGGTACCAAGAGTGTGTAAAGATAAAATGAAATCTTAGAACACAAACGGACAATTAAATCTTATAGCTCCTACAGGTGCAGTCTCTTATAACGCGTCCATTACTTTAAACCCTACGTCCCCCACAAATCCCACAGGAAGGTGTCAGCTCTTTTTCCTCACAAGCCGGAACGGTCACAGCGCGTTGCGACTAGCGGTCGTTGCGAGATTCTAACGCGCATTTATCATTGACCGTGCGTTAGAAATGTTTCTTTTGACACAATAAAGTACTGACGTATATAATTGCGAGATTTTTGAATTTCTTAAAATTATTCTCACTGTTCTTTAAGTACAAGAACACACTACGTTGTCTGAAATTAAATTATGTACTCGCGTTTGTCGCAAAATGTCTGTTAGAATTTAAAAACAAATTAAAAGTCAACCCATAAAAAGCTGAGTACATGTAAAATTCTCATCATGCATTCAACTTTTCTTAGTTTTTTTTAAAATGCACAAAGCATTTTAGAGTTAAAATAACCTATATTACCAAGGTACTGTACAATCAGAGAAAAAGAAAACAAAACATCATAATTTACTATACACAAGTGATCTCTGAAAGTGACAGTTACCATAAAATCACAAATAGGCACCTTAAGTTTAATCTATATTTTTTCCTGTACGGTAAGGATCTAAATTATATTGGTAGACGTTCCATAAACATTTATTATTCGAATTAAAAAAATATTTAAAGAATATCATCCACGTGCACAACTAAAAGCTCTTCCCAAATATCATTTAAAATGGTAATCATTTGACCTCGCACGGTAATTATCAACGCCAGCAAAGTATAGTGGGACCGGAGACGCCATTAGTCCTCGGGCAATCTTCGTCGTAATTTCGACAGAACAGCGCTAGTCACATCTCGGAGCGAAATTTTTGACATTCCGTCACCGCCCTCCAGAGAGTTGGGTTACATGGAATCAATATTAAAACATCTGAGAGAATTTAAAAGGAAAGAAAAGTTTGAAAAGAATAAGTCAAACTTTTGAAAATAAATTCGAGACGCTTGCTAAGAAATTTGCGTTGATTTTATTTAAAGGTAAGATAAATTGATTGCCCGTAAAGGTGAGATAGAATATAAAATAAATCGACGACTAAAAAAATCTTTAAAAATGTAACCTTTTTCTATTTTTTGATATGCAAAATATACTTATTTTTATTTTTGACCAAATAAAATTACTATTCCATACCATTTCTTCTTAATCTTCTATTTCATGAAGGCTATTTCTAATTACCAAAATGTTACTTTTTCTTCCAAAAATCCTATCATTGTATAATCCTTAAGTATTATTATTTTCAGCCTCCAATTCTAGCTCTGTATAACTATAGGGAAAACTTATAGGGAATTAAGACTTATATGATTGTAGATAATTACCATTTAAAACAATGTTCCTAATATAAGCTCATACAGAAATATACAAACATTAAAAAACAACCCGTTATAAATTCTTTAGTCGTTTTATTAATTGACTATTATAGTTTTTTTTTCAACACCAAACGCATTGAGATTTAGGATAATATTATTGACATTGCAACAGCTAAGTATATAACTATAAAGACGTAAATTTAAAACATTATGAGACCATATAAACCCCAAAGAAAACCTTAGTCCGCGCTTCTCGTCCCCTCGGCGACGGCTATAGATTTGCATAATAACACAGCAAAACCCGCCTTCGGGCGAAAGGCCACTTTTTTGACAAATTCCATTCTTTGTTGCATTAAGGTGTTTCACGGATTTAGTTGAATTTTCAAGTTCAGATGTTTGATGTATCAACTTTTCGACAAGATTTGACATCTTTGAAGAGAATGTTTGTCAATAAGGAAAATCTATCAACGATATTATTAAATCACGTCTCTTTCTTTCTATCATCGGATCTATCCTACTTTTGTTGTTCATTCATCCAGCAACTTTAGTAGTCTATACCTAGATACACTTAGTAACAGTTTTGGTGACTTAATTTGATTCAAATTTGTAACAAATTGAAATTATTAATTTATTCATATCTTGGCAAATAGATAAAAGGCTGCTTAAGTGCCGAAAAATGCTAAATTGAATGATGTTCATCTGATACCATGTTGTCACTAATCATAAAAGTATTCAATCTTCCAAAACTTATGTGTTCAAGTTTCCCAGACAATATCTCAATCGAGTTCCAAGCCGGAAATTAGATCTAATAGGCGAAGAATCTAAGATTGACAAAAATGGCCCGTACATAGGTATAAACTAGAACGTAATGACTTAATAACATAATAAAAACAGTCCGTCGGTCCGTCACGAGATGCGACTCCGTTACACATATCAGTGTAATCATCACACGGCACGTTATCCACGACAGCTTTTGCAACCTCGCAGCAAACGGTGAAGCAACAAACCTACAAAGCATGACGACTGACACTCTGAAGAAACCATCTAACAAAAACACGCTGCAAAATACAAATCATCAGTAACTAACGCCTTATGGCTTTGATAATAAGAATCATAAAGAAACTGAACTCGATAAAAGAAGCACAAAATAAAATTTGACAGCAGTCATCGGACAGCGCGTGTAATCCACAGAGCACAGACATGTGACGCAAAGATCGTAATTTTTCTAACATACTGGATTTTGAAGTGGATATTTTTCTACACTGTGCCATGTTACCTTACACGGATGTTACGCTTTGCCGACTTTGTCGTTCCGAGCATGAACTGGCCACTCGTTCTACCAATCGCAGAGACGGGAGACAATAGTACATTATATGGCTTATATAAAACGAATGGCGGTTTTCTTTGTAATTTTCCAGTTTGTGGACACAACAATAGCCATGTAGATAATCAAAAGTTTGTATGAGCACGCATTGTCTTTAATTTAATGACTAGACTTCACTTATATGATTCATGGTACCTATTATTGTACGAACCCATGGCACAAATTATGATGGAGCGACTCTCCCAGGTTCATTGTTCTGTCAATGCACATGCAAAACATTTTTTTTATAAGATTGAAGGTGCAAACGAGCATCTTAGACACCATGCAGTACACCTAATGTGGTTGGTTTCTCTGTGACACGTTACACAGGCTTGTGTTCTTCATTGTTCACAAGTGGTTTAGCAGGAATATCAGAATTTTTCTTTTACTCTTGTATGATACGGGATATGCAAGAACGCAAGAGAATTACATAAATACGTCGAGATGATTTGAGTCGACGACTACACGCTATAATCTACTCGATGTATAAATTAAAACTACCTCACAAAATGACAATAAAAATATTAAATGAAGATGAACTGTGATTCAATTAATATAAATAAAAACAAAAATAAGTTTATGTTTGAGACATGGATGGGAAGAAAATGGTTTATTTCTTTGACATTGGCCTTGTAAGATACCTAAATATGACCCATATCTAAGGTACATGGATATGTCAGGTCTTTGGTTTTGTGTTGCGACCTTTTCTTACAATACTAAGGGTTTAGTTAATCCATTATCCACTATCCTAGATAAGTGTCTATACGACAACTACACGACTATGACAAATAGATACTTATCTATTTATCATAGACATATAGTCATTGTGTAGAACTAAGGTGTGGTTATTCACTATTTGCCTTCATGAAGTGTGGGTACACTTTGATAATTACAAAAAATTAAAACAATAAACAAATTGATAATTAATTAAAAACCAACAGTCTCTAAAAACGAAACTCAAATCCCCTCTGTATTGTAACTCTGTATTGTTCTGTGTATTTTCCATTATATTGTTATTCATTGTGTAACCATTATATCCTATAGTAACCTAATCTAACCTAACCAGTATTGTAGTAACCTACTGAAAAAGAGAAAAAAAAACACACACGTACCACAAATATATTCACACAAGGCTTTAATAAAAATATATAAAAAAAAATAATAATAGGTCCTATAGAGTAAATAATAAGGTTTTACCGTGGAGCTAAGAATAAAATAATAATAATGACAAAATAAAAGACACTAAAAAAAAGGCACGGACGATCAGTACGTGGAGTAGTAGTTTTATTTAAAAAAAATAACTCAAATCCCCTCTATACTTTTTTACTTAGTGAATAAATACTTTCCAGGGTTGTTCACAATACCCGAGTACCCGGAGTTTGAGGAGCGAGGCATGTGGTCAACCGCCCTCGACGCCATTTTGACCACGCTGCGGTACCTCGCGCCCGCGACTCTCCTCACCCTGTTCTGGGGGCAGCAGAGCTTCCTGTTCAAGTTGTTGAAACACATCGACTCAGCGTTCAGAGCTAGTAAGTATGGAACCTGTCCTAAGCTGTAGCACCGGTGTCAAGCAGTCAAACCAGAAAATAAAATGAAAATATTTTGCTACTTTTAACATTTTTAACCTCGCTAGAAGTATCTACTGTAATATTATAAAGTGTCGTCTTGAATAGTACCACTGACTCCCTTCCCGTGACAGGCGACTAAGGGACAAAATAAACGGACTTATTGCGGTCATTAACACATACTCGTATGCCAGGCAAGGAAACTATTGCCAAAAAGCCCCTTCAAAGGACACCAAAAGGCTGATGGATCATTAGATGCAATATTTTTAATCTTCATAGAACCAAGTTTTAGTATATTATACGGGTTACAATATACAGATTCGTATATCAACGACCAACATACATAATCGCTAAAGCTATCAGTTGCTTATGCGATAGTAGTCAATGGGCGAACAAACCGATAGTCGTATCATTTAATATGCAAAACAGACATTAATACACAATATATGTCTCCTTCCAGTCGTATTCTCGAGTGACGAACAGAAGCAAGCAGTGCTACAATGGCTGGCAGAGGTCGGGCCAGTGAGGGTGGAGCACTTGGACACAGTGTGGCGGCATGGCTGGATCCTCTGCGGAGTACTGGATGGAGCGCTGCCCGGCGCGTGCGCTGGGCATCCGCCCACCAGGCTCTCCTTGAAGCATGCGCAGGCAATCGCTGATCATTACTTGGGTGTCGAGCCGGTAAGTTAATGTTTGAGGGTTCCGTACTCAAATGGCACCTTGTTACTAAGCCAATGTTGTCTGTCCGTCTTCATAGCACTCATAATATACAGACGATTTTTTTTTTTATGAAGTACCCTCTGGTGTCGGATTTGCAATGTGGTTTCGGTCTGTGCCATGTTATCTGTGTCGATCTCGAATAGCAATTCCTCTCCTGGCTGACGTAGAAGGCGACTAAGAGCCAAAATCGAGGAGAATGGCAACAACTTCCTCTTATGTCACATCAACACGCACTGCGGTTATCATCACACATGCCAGGCGTGGGGAATATTAGCAATAATCCCATTAAGAGTATATCACACAGTGGACTTTTGGTTGGTGGATAGATGAGGCAGGTATAAATAAATGTCATCATGATGCCCCCGAAACCCTGAAGGATTTTACGACATTTAAACTCTGACTTTAAATCGAAACAAACACTGTTTCACATTAAATATTTACTTTAAATGAGACGAATTATTTTACTTTCCTCAATTAATATTAGAAAGCAACTAGCAAACCATTCACAATTTTATTGTCATGCAAAAAGCCGGCCATTTTCACAATATATTTTCTAAGTTTTGCGGTTAGATACATTCTCTTTAATAGTAATGTAAAAGTAGCAATGAATTTTACAGTTAGGAAACCATTACTAAGTTTATTTAAAATTCGTGAATAAGAAATGTTTCTACGTGTCTTTTAACGGATTTTTTGCCTATTTCAGGTGTTCACTCGACAAGAACTCGAATCAAGCGACGCATTAAGCAGACACCAAGAATGGAAGTTAGCGACTTATTTAGATCGCATTCGCCTTGCGCTATCGAAACTACCACCTGCAGTTTCAAGACCGCCATCACAACGGACGTCCCCAGATAATAAACTAGAGAGTCAAGTGACCCTCGATTACGTTGCGAAAGGCTCCGGGTTAACGGCAGCACAAGTCAATAACAAAGTATATTTCAAGATATACCCCACAGCTCAACAATCCTTGGACCCAGGAGAAGTTACCATACTGATACGAGGACCCAAAGACTCGTACGGCATGTCGATACTCCCCCCTATACTAGGAAAGGCGCAATTAATTCGACATAAACTCCTGGGATTGCAATCGAAACCAAGTTTTACCGAAAACGCATTACCGATAACACAGGGTGCGACGTACTTAAGAAATTTCGGAAAAAACGACATGAATAAAACATATTTCATTCCGAAAACTAAATACGACATAGAAATAGACGTTGAAACGAGAAAAGATCATGCTAGAGTAGGTTATATTGTAAATTGTATAGGCAAATACGAAATATCTATAACGAGTCGAGGTCAAAGCATAGTCGGTTCACCATTTAAAGTTACTGTCTCGAATAATATTATTAGAACTTTAGAAAAAGAAAGTTTCTGCCTTGAGGATGGCGAGGAAATCGATATTGTAGACGTGAAAACAGACAGAAAAGTAGTGCTAAGGATTGTAGATTTTGTCACAGAAAAGATGTTATTGAGAGAAAATGGTTGTCTAGAAAAAATAACTGATGAAGAGGCAAAATATTTGATGGAAACTGATAGCGATATTTCGAATTTTAAATCGAAACTCACTGTTGACCATAAACAAGATACAGGCCAAAGTAAACAAAAAATAAACAGATTTAATTATGCTGCACATAAGATTATAAAAATGAATCGGATTTGTAATATATTCAATGATCTCAAAAACAAAGGACCATTATTGTCAGAGAAGAAATCTTGCGTCTTACATAAATCCCAACAAGACATACCGGATATTGTGAATTCAACATTTAGTGATAATAACATGCATGCGTACATGGTACCGGAAAAACAAGGAAGAGTAATCATTCCTGAAAATATATCAGTATCCATAATGACTGAAAAATCAAAACTTTATCAAGAAGACAACCTAAGCCTAAATGAGAGCGAAACTAATACAGATATAATATTTCACAGTCCAGATTATTTGGAAAAATACAAAATAATGCGAGATCCATTTGAGGACGATGAATTGTCTGTTGATACAACGCAATCATCAAACAACCCATTTATAAGTGATATGTATACTGAAAACTATACGACAGAGAAAAAATTGGGCGCTTTCTTAGCTACTGAATATGAAACAAATAATTCACAAAATGAAGAAATACAAGACAGCTTACAAATACCTCGTCAAGCTGGAAATCTCGCTTCACCCAACAATCCGTTTGTTGATATCGATGTAGCCAATTTGAAAAGGCCCAAATCGCCTGTGTTTAAACTGGACGTTGAAATACCGAAAAGGGAAGACATGAGTGCAGAAATTCTTGGAAACGAATTTATAAATCCGTTTTTTACACATCATCACCCTTCAAATCAGTACACAGAAAGTCTTCCTGTAACAGACTTTATAATTGGGGCACCCGTATCCTTGCCACCGATAGTTAGAGCAACGTCTCCAGAACCACACTTAGATTCCAGTGTGCTTAGTGCGGATAGCGGCATTTTAGATGTACAAAAGAATAAAAAGCAAGACCTCAATACAGAACCTGGAACTTTATCTGCATCATCTCCTACAGATATCAAGTTACAAAGCGAACTCAGTTCATCAGGTCACTCATCTTTTCATACAACAAGTTCATCTAACGATTCGTATCAAAGCAAAGTAGTTTCAAACATCCCTCTTCCTAGTGTATCTCCTAAGAAAGATATGTGGGACTCAGCTTATGTAAGTATAGACGACAATAACAGTTCACCAGACAGCAATAATAATGATAATTCCTTACCTGAGCCTCTTAGTAAACCGCTGTTTCCTCCTAGTGATGAACTGTCCTCTATGGGACCAGCAGAAAGAGAGATATGGGAAACATGTAGCGAATTAAAAGAAGAACACATTAATACATTTAAGATGCACGAAGAACCCAGAATAAATAAATGGGACAGCAAACGACCAACTTTTACTCCGATCATCGAAGAAAATGATAGGAGCCTATATATTGACATGAAGGATTCTATAAACGAAACTGACACTGATCCAATAACATCTGCCTTTTCTGAACTGAACGAAATGTTCGATGACTATTTTCCACAATCTGAAAATGGTTCTGCAACAACAGAAGATAGTAAGTTACAAAATGTTGAGATTGAATATACAATCGAGAGCAATGACGTTTGTGTCGATTCGGCGTCTGAAGAACGGTCAGATGTGAAAAGACAAGTACAAGAATTAGAGGGAATGATTTCTGAGGTTCAGGCGAGCGTTACTGAATCAGATTCAGCAAGTCGAATCCTTCATGTCGAAGATAACGATAATAAAAATCAACACATTCCAGTACATAAAGATGAAACTCAATTTGGTGATCACAAGCAATCGAATATAGTATTAGAAAGGAAAAAGTATTGGGATGAAAAAATTCGCCAAATTCAAGCAAAAACGGATGAAATGAAGGCACAACAAAAAAAGAGGAGAGTTTATTCGAAACCCCTAAAACATAATGATTCTTTGAGTAAGAAAAAAGGAAAACAAATGATCAAAAACTTTTTAAATGCAAGTGAAGAGTATCAAAAATATTCTAAGCCAGTTAATAAAAAGCAAACGGACGAAACTACAGCTAGACAATCCCCTACTAAAGAACAAGTGCCAGACGTAAAGCTTGTTGAAAAATGGAAGAATTTCTGGGATAACAAACTTGAAATTGAAAAAGAAACAGAAATCACTATTTGGAGGCCAAAATCCTCACAAAAGAAAGAAACACCAGAACCAGTAGTAAGCTTAACACCCAGTCTAGACGATAAAAAAATGCCTAAACAAGAGCTTGAACAAACTGATGAATCGCCTAACAAACAAGAACTACCCGAAGAAGTATTTAGAGCGTTCGAAACAAGCCCAAAAAGATTTTTTGGTACATCAAGGAAACAGATTTTAAATAAAATAGACACATTTTTAGGGAAACCGAACATTGATGATAATTCTTCTAGCAAAATATGTGAGATTAGTCGCGAAACTGGCTTAGTATCTAGTCGTATATCTTTATTCCACAACATATCTCAAACTGAAGAATTGCCGTGGACACAAAGGAAATGTCAATCATTGCATAATTTACACCAACAAAAAGATAAAGAAAAAAGCTCACTTTTTGAAAAGACAAACGAAACCGATATTGTTGATGTTAATACCAAGAATATAAACGACACGATTACCCCAAAAAGAGAAGAGTCTGAAATTATTAATAATACGGATTCAAACAATAGAGACGTTATTTTGTCAGATAGCAATAATTCTGATCTACCTGCTGGCTCTGTAGAACCTAAATCAAATGAGGAAAAACAAAAAGTTTGTGTCAAAATGGCTATAAAAGAGTTTAATGAATATAGCCAACCAGACTACAGATTCACACCGAGTAAACTTAAAACTTCTATCAGTAAATCAGAGATGGATATATTTAATAAGGTTTCAAACAAATCTTCAGACGAAAATTTAGATAAACACAAATCCTATGAAGAGTTGCCAAAAATTAATGTAAAACGTTTCATATCATTATACGAAGGTACATCAAAATCATCACTTGAATCGAAGTCACCACGAGGTTATGTGAAAAGCAAGATTGATTCATCAAAGGTCTTACAAGTGGCCAGTTCAGATACAGGTATATAAAATCTATCATTTAATGCTTTTTAATATCGTTTTACTGGTATTTACATTTTACTATTTGTTACAGGAACTGAAAATACTGTTAGCAAAGCAAAACCTAAGTTTTTACCTGAACAGCTATCTATATCAACGAGTGGAAGTGACACTAATTCTAGTACACTTTCACAAAAAACAGCAATTTCCAAAAATATGAGCTCTGAAAGTACAGGTGATTCAATTGACGTAGACATAATTTCTAATCAAGACCAAGATTCAACATATTTAAGTCTTTCGGACATTGACTTAGAAATAATAGACAGTCCGGAATTGTCTCCACAATCTTCGCCGGAAAAGAAAGTAGATATAGAAAACGTTGAATATAAAAATCGTTTCCAAATCGCTAAGCAATACTTCCAGTCACTAGAAGAATTGAGAGAAGAGAACAAATCGAGAAAACTGAACGAATGCGAAATGCTGTTGTACGGCGCTGCAAATGAATCTCCTACAAGCGACAATGCTACCAGACAGCCAGGAAGGATTAAAAAGAAACTTAAAGCTAATTCCCTGCCCTCTTCGGAAATAGCCAAGGTTTGGAATCAGTTGCAAGAAAACCAAGACAACGATAGTAACAGTAAAATGGTGAAAATTTCAGAAAAGTTTAACGTTGATGATCTCTTCAATGACGTTATGGAAGGCAGATTAAGTCGGCAAGGTAGCTTGCGTGGCATACCTCACAAAAAAGCAGTTCTCGAAGCCTTTAAGTCTATGGAAAACATAACAGATAAGAAACTTAGTCCGTACGAAATGGCAGTATCTCAGTTAAGCGATTTCGCTAAAGAGAATCAGATAAGGAATGCGCAGACTTACCTCAGTGAGTACCCATACTTGCCTACAACTGATCCGTCCAAATACCATTCAAGACTAGACACTAATGCTTCGGGTTTGATATCGTTTAAAGAGCTACTAGAAAAGAAGCCAAGAAGAAACAGCGTGCCAGATTTGAGGCTTAATCCAGCGTTTACAGTTGACCTATAATTAAGATCTATCTTTATAATATGTTTGTACCTTATAGTGTCCTAAACAAGACTGGCCCTACGAATGAGTGAACAAATTTGGTGTACTAAGGCCCTAAGAAAAATACACTGAAATATTAAATTCTCAGGTTTTATGTCGAAAAATAAACTTATATTGTTACATATGACATACAAATATGTAGTTTCGAATAAAAAATACATATATACGTTCATATGTATTTGATGCAAATAATAGATTAAATACAATTGCACAGACGTAACAAAAATTACTTATTATATTTATTACTTATAATCATTTTTTTTCGTCTATATTCGTTTTTAAGTGACATCACATTTCTCTTGCACTAAAATCCAATTATTTATTTAACTAAGGGCGCAGTACACCAATCTAAAGGGCTGGTAGAAACGAGTGCATTATTAGAATCCTATAGGTATTAGGTATTTAATAACATTTGAGAGTATTAATTGCTATTGCTAAGGGATAACTTTATGCTTTATAACATTTGTTCATACATCGTCACAATTTAACATCATTCATATTCATATTTTTAAGTTACTTGTACAATTGTACAGATGTTGAATCTAATTTCTAGTTACTAAGAATAACTATAATTATTTATTTATTCGAAAATATAGTACTTATTAACTATATACGTGTTATCATTTGAAGCCGAATTTCATGAAAAAAGCGAAAAGTTTTCTGTTGTCTTATATAATATTGAAGTAGCAAACGAGCTGAACTGCATGTTCACCTGATAATAAGTAGCCACTACCGCCCATAGACATCTGTAATTATCCCCAGGTAAAATCTGACTCTTACCTGAGGTTGGCTACAGAAGCGTTGCTACCCCTGAGGACTAAGATGGAACGCCTCAGATGTCTCCCTTACCACAACCTTCGGACCAGAAAACAGCGCATACCACTGTTATTAGACACAAACAGATGTGGCGGTGCTTACAGAGAACCTCAAAGAGTCCTACCACCTTTAACAATATAGACTGCTCTATTATTACGTTTATTGGTAAGAGATATTCGTTAGTTCAACATCATCAAGCGATACGCCTTTCAAATCCTAGGCCTATCATGTAATCTTGTAGGTTTTGGAGGAGTCCTCTGTTAAGGACCACCAATTCGGGCTAATTACTACCTAATTACATACAATTTTTAACCTTGCTTCCAAGACATAAAAATACAACAAGTTTCAATACAAAATATTTAATATAACTTAGAAATCTTACAAAGGACTAATTATTCACTTAATATGTATTTGCACATAAGTGGAAGCCGAATCGGCTCGCCTCCACTGCAACCAGGCAGCGAGCTGTGGATCCGATCTGTCGCCTCTCGCTTCCAGCTGTTGGTAGTACGCTTCCCTTATGATTCTGAACGCATCTACACTCCTGTAAGGTAGTTTTGTGATTGGATCTATGTAGCGGGCTGGGCGTCTGGAAAACAAATAAGGTAAAATAGATGATATGATGAAAGTATTAACTAACTAAGATGGGGACATCAAGTTTAATACTTAATTTATACCAATATATAAAAATGAGATCGTGTGTCTGTTTGTTACTCAATCACTAGTCCGATTTACATGTAATTTTGCATGGAGCTTATTTACCTGGTCAACTTGTAGGCTACTTTTGTTTTCGATATTTTGCCCTATTAGAAGGCGATTATTTTTATGTCTCATTGCAAGTCATGAGTACTTTAGCTAGTTCATAATAAAGGTCATTAACCCTAAAATTGTTAATACCACAGCTATACTTGATAAAATGATATTTTAATAGCATAAAAAATATATCTTAAAAAAAATATATCATTTACATGAAAAAAATTATGATCATATTATTGTACAGTAAGCTTAAAAAAATATAAGCTCGTGAAGTAATATTTGAAATAATTAATACATATATTGCAATTATATCAATTTTGCAATGTATTTATAGTTAATTTTAGCACACCAAGATCCCGAGATTTCCTAACAAATTTGGTGATTATTCCTGGGGAATATCCGTGTTGAAAAATATACGCATATATGAAAGGCGTACCTATAGCTCAGTATATAAGTGGCCCCATCTTTTGACTAGCTGCGGAAAGTGGTTACTTTGTTCGACTTTTACTTTGAAATCTGCACAAACTCTGTAAAATAACATACTTAGTAACAGCACACAGCAATTCACGTCGTCTCTTAGGCTTCCTCTGCGGGAAGCAACGATTGAAGGCCTTATTCTTGATGTCATTCTCGAAGGAGATCAGCGTGCGTTCGTAGTACTTTACGTTGGACTTCGGTTTGCTTAGTTTTTCCTCTTTTCTGGAATCGAACACGAAAGAATGAATTGAGCCAAGAGTCTCTAAGTATAGATCTCTAAGAAAAAAGTGGCATGTAAAAGATGACATGCTTATCCGAGGCATTCCAACATGTCCTTAGCGGTAGCAACAGAGTGGCCGACTACAGGTAAGATTGATTTTATCTGGAGTCGAAGTCCATTGGCGATGGTGACCACTTACCATCAGGTGGACTGCTAACTCGTTTGCTACTACTATAATACATATATTAATTACTTACAATGTAACATCCTCTATACTGATTTCTTCGTCCGGTCCCACCACATCCAAGTCCATCTTGGTTGGCCCTTCTGACTTTGGTACACTGTCTTCAACTTCAGATTTCGGTTCCGTTAACGGTGTGTTGGCGTCGCTTAAGTTCTCTGGTGTTAAGAGGCCTGAAGTAAATGTAAGTATGAATGTAAAATATTTTTTATTACTATTTACTCATATATTAACTTTTTACTAATAGATAAATCGTATAAATCTTCTATGAGATTAAAATTTTGGTGTTTTAAAATATTTAAACAAGCAAAATTGTACAAATATTGAGATCAGAAAAGAGTATTATATTTCAGATTATCTGTGCATCGCAATTCAAATTCCTTTAAAACAATTGTAACAAAACTTTAAATTGTAATAACTTTTGTTAGGGTAGATAGATTCTAATGAACTGAAGAATGTTACATCAAAATTTAGACTATAAATATATATATATCCTTATATAAAGTATAATCCTTGAATTAAATTCAGTGGTTTTGGTTTGATACAATTTCAAACACGTAAAGAAAAAATCTAAAATACCTATTCAGTGCCTTAAATTAATTTTCTTGCAAGTAAAGGTGATGTACAGACACGGATATTTTATTTATATTTTATGTATGGACATATATATGTATGGATATTACTAAACTACATGATAATTAATTTGTAACTATTATTAGATTTAAAAAGGTAGCTAACTTACTATCTTCACTTTTGATAATGTCACTAAAACTCATATCGCCGAGTGGTGTTATGGTAGGTTTGTCCTCTTCCGGCACCTCCGATATAAGAGGGACAGCAAATGAGTGATATCTGGAAAATATCAATTATTGTATAAAATATATACATGTATGAATTCTTATTTGCATGTCGAATGACATGCAAATAAGAATTTGAGCTTCATATAAAAACGAAAATCAAGTAAAAGCAGTGATCTGCTTTGTGGATTTCGTAATCAAAACAACTTAGTCAAAGGTGATGTAAAAGAAATGAAAATTGATACCTGATAACAGGGCCAGTAATAGCTTTCTTTATGGGTCTCACTTTTTTCCTTTCTAACTCACTTTGTTCAAATCTCTCTGAAATTAAATATACACATAAATTTACAAATTAATCATAATAAATATATAATTACATAAACATATCTCGCAGTAACATTATCCCAGCACAATGAACAATGGGTTGAATATGACGACCCGCGTGGCGGAGCGGTCACCATATCGGTCTGACGCGCAGTGGGTTCCGGGTTCGATTCCCGGCCAGACAGACATCTGATAGATAAATTTAGATTTCTGTTCTGAGTCTGTGTGTTTGTGTATTCGTCTTTGTGTGTCCATGGCACCTACGACACAGGAGAAAATCCTAGTGTTGGGCTATGAGTATAGAAAGCGTATTTTTATTGAATAATGCACTTGAAAACAAACAAAAACTGAAAAATATATAACCAGAATAATAAATGATTACTTCATCAATGAATGATATCATTAACAATAAATCACACTTGAAGAGTTATTGATACCACATTGTCACTGTATGTGTCACACAAATCACACACATAATATCAATGATAACAAAACAATTAATGATGAGTTGATTTTTATATACATAACCTACCTAAGCTCTTAAGATTTTCCTTCTCAGTGATAAGAGCTTCGGCTAACAGTTCTTCCTGTGTTAATACTTTCTCTTCCACTTTCTTGGGTTTTTTCTTCTTGAGCTCTGATCTAATTTTGATCCTCTCCAATGTCTCTGCCGACTTTACCGCTGTGCTTTGTCTTATTGATTTTCTTTCTGAAATATTAGATTGCATTGAGCTACAGACTTTGTGTTAATGCTTATAGTTAAATGTTTAAGAACTAGTTCTACCGCGGCAACAGGGCCACTATGTACGTTCTACCTGAAAGTATGCAGTACTGCGGATCTCGTTTTGAATATAAAGCTCTCACTTTCAATCATTAATTATGCCATAAATAATTGTTAACGATTGGTTTATACATGAGATGATACCCATTGCTTGGTTGTTGCTTTTACTCATGTATGCCTCGTGATATTTAAAATTGCAAGCAAAATTATAGATTCTCAGAAAACAAAGTATACATAGAAAACATAATACCATATGAAATAGCAGTGCAACAACACTATAATCAACCTAATTTTTAAATCAACACTACCCTACAGTGAACAAAAATGTGATAAAATTTAAATAAAAAAAAATATGGGTAAAATATCTGAAAATAAGAAAATAATTAGTTGAATTTTATAATTTAATGAAATGATTACATACCAAATGAAGTATCTGGAAATGATTTTTCTGTCCTGTCACTTGTATCATCTTTTGGCGGTTTGGGCTCTCTTGGTTTCTTAGGAACAACTTTTTTTGTCTTCTCTGCAGCAGATTTCTTTTTCCGATTTGGGTCCTATAACATATGAAAGAGCATAGATAAAGCATGTATAAAGATACTTATACTAACTTATTAAATAAATCCTTTATAATAGATACATTCTTGAACCTTAAAAATAAGATTGCCAGACTAATTATATAAAACAAATTATATTATCTCAGATTACAAAGTATTTAAGCATATAATATTGCAAAAAACGAATAGACAGTAATATTTCTTACATCTTTACAAACTAATTGTGGAAATGTAAACATGTTTTCATAAGATACAAAGATTTTACTTACTATATACAAAGTATCTTAATTGCACAGCATAATAAGTTGCTTTTTATAGTAAAAATATTCCCAATACTAAAGTTTACAAGCTATAAGTTACTACAGTTTACAAGCCTAAATAAATACAGCCTGGTGGCATCAAGTTTGAAGAGACCTTTAAATTTGGTTCTGAAGTAGAATGTTTATCTGGTACAAACGAGACAGATGCTTTAACTACAAAAAATCTACTAACCTTATATGACTTAGTGCCAACTTTTCTTTTCTCCCGTTTCTCCTCACCTTCATGATCGGAGACGGGTTCGTCATTTTCATCAATATCAAAATCTGAATCCACTACATCATCAGCTTCTTTCTCTTCTCTGGAATAAGTAAAGATGATAGAAATGTTCATTTGAATATGGTGGCACTACTAGAGCTTGGCACAAATGGGCCACTGATCACAGCCACCGGTGGTTAGCAACAAGCTGTTAACATGTGTTATTATACATTTAATATGGACTCTGGGCACACGTGTGATCGGTGGTGGCCACACACTACATCAGAATCTGCAACTCGACACTTGAAGCTGGTATGAACCACACAAGACGCTGATACTCAGCACTGACGCGCTGCTCTACCTGGTTCATGCTCATTTAACAGCTCCAACATGCAGGGAATTCCACTACAGTGTAGATAATGGTGACATCTAAATCAAGGTAGATTTTTGTTCTCAATTTGGAGGTTTGTGTGGACTTTGTGTGAATCAAAGACCCATGACTAGCAAATTTGATGATGGAAAATGGACTAGGCTTCCAACAGCTTCAGAAGAAACACATGTCTTGTACAAGAGCATAGACTATAAATAAATAATCGAGCAGCTAGCAGAACGCTTGGCTATTCAACTCCGTAGGCATTACTAGGAGGTTACAAATAAAATAGGTGTTAGATGTTTATTGCTGCTGTGTTCTGGTTTGAAAGGAGCGTTAAGTCCTCAGGGGTAGCAGCGCATCGGTGGCCAACGTTAGGTTAGACTTTAACCTTATCTAGTACCTACCTATCTTTTAAAGGTGGTAGAACCAGTGTAGTTCGACCGGGGAAGTACCACCGCCACACCTAT
>DWLI01000463.1:0-21484 GCA_018249915.1 Cecropterus dorantes dorantes | reverse complement strand
AATAATTTTTATCTTTCTCATAAAGATAGAATGCAGCATTTAGAGTATGCTGTTAATTTCGCAGGTGCAACAGTGAAGATCTCTATTGCAAAATATATTGGCAATTTAAATTCTTTGATACTTACGTTGTGTGTATTATTGTCATTGTTAATATCTATGTGAAACCATGTCTGCAAGACCTGTATAAGAAGCACATGGCCATGTTTAGCCAAATATGCTTTTAAAGTGTTGAGAGAATCTTGTGATAAGTATATGTCATATTTACAGGATCTGAAAAGAAAAGCATCAAATGTTACACATTTTTTGTCAAGTACTAATAAACTAAAAAATGAAATCATTTTTTAGTTTATTATAAAGGTAATCCTAGAATCCAGCTATAATATAAAATTCCAATTTGTGAAAACAAATTCCAAGTACTGCAGCTAGAAGCTTTGGAATGACATGGTATTTCTGCTGGATATAAAATACATCTATCAAGAATAGTCTTACAGATGATACTGTGCATATTAAATATAATTTTAGTTATTTATACTTACCTAAATGCAGCTACTGAAGGTCTAGTTTCAACTTCTTGTAATGTATATATAGAGCCAATATCGTCCAATAATTGGTTCATGTAATCTTTTTCTGGTGCTTCATTGTCTATTGTTCCATTTTGGAGTGAATTAAACAACTGTTCAAGACTATTCGGTCGGTATAAAGCAGAGGGCAAATTACCATCAATTGGTTGATGGTAAGATAGGTCTTTTTGGGGTAATGTGGCTGAATGTCTCTTAAGAAACATCTGAGCTGCACCCCCGTGCCCTCCTCGCAGCATCTCCAGATACAAATGGCAGAGTAAGGGTGTCAATAACCCTAATAACTCATTTTTTACTTTCTCATCATCAATCTCTTTTATGTAGTTTACTAATCTACAAGTAAATATAACAGGTTAATAATTAATAGATGTGTTTTAATATAACTGAGTGCCTTCTTCTTTATTTCTGAGACAAAGTTAATGCATAGCATTTGAGTAAGACCATGTCTGTTTAGTTAAAGTTAATATTATTGGATATTAATATTATGGATTGGCAAAAACAGTATGTAACAATATGTTTGTTATAGAGAAAACTGTTATAAATAAAGAAGGAAGGCAGTATAATCAAATGTTTTATAATAAGAAATATGGCTTAAAATTACATCTACCTAGTGTACTGTACATCATACTGTCCTGGGTCGTTGTTAATACATGAAAACAGAATAGAATTGGCGCGACTCGCCTCGCACTGAACTATAGTAGCAACCGCCATTTCTTCAGCACTCCGACATGAAGAATTGCTATGATTAAACAAATCTACATCCTAAAACACCAAAACACTTTATGAAGATACAAATATTCTTTCTATAACAAAAAAATAAAATTCACAATAAATCTCACGGGATAATTTCGTCGCTCTAAGTAGGAAGTAACAGCTGCTTTAATTGCATCGTTTTTAGTCCTTTTCATTGAAATTATAGAAAAACAATATATCGTGGCTGCACGTGAACAAAATCTTTCACAAACTAATGTGGAGTACGTAGACCTTCTAATGAAATATTTTATCATAAAAACGTTCCTCAATTCACGAATTCAACAAATTCACCCACGAACTAATAATAATACATGGTACTACAACTAGTAACTACTTGTACTACTGTCATTCAATGAATAAAATTCATGATATGATTGAATAATTCTGTTTATACCACAGATATTTATACAGTTAATGTATTGCCAGTTGTTATTTCCATAGAATACTTATAATTGGAATACTAATAAGAGCGAAACAATTCCTTGGGCCTTTTTTGTTAGTATATATAGACATTTTTTACTTATTATTTTTTATTATTACTTATTTTACAACATTTTTTATTTATTTATCAAGGCCGCTTAATATTAATGCCCGGAACGTTTGTGTACAATAATTATTTAAAGAGTCAAGTTTGTGCCGATAATTTACGGATTTTTAGGGGTACATTGTTCTTGCTCGGCTCATTGTCAAGATGCTTGTAATAAAATAGATACATTTTCGATAGATATACTGTAAAATATCAAAATTATGAAGTTCTCTTTCCCCGCTGTTGTATGGGTTCTGTAGATGTATACCTATCACTTATGTTATGGATGGAATCTTAATATTTTAATAATGTCATGGTAGGTCGTAATTTTACACATATCATTATAAATAAATGATAAAAATAAGCAAAAGTAAAAGAATCCGATGTCGTCAAAAGATGTATTTAAAAAAAATGGACGGTTAGTGTCAACTTATCTGTCATAGTGACGTAAACCTAAAAAATAAAATTAATCTGTGTCTGTGGCTTGTGGATGCTGTATTTTATTGTATTGTAGTACCAAATTACTGCTCTTAAAGTTTATGATTGTAAGTTATTTATACCATGTAACCGTCCATTTAATTAACTCTAACATGTTTTAAGTAATAAAATAGTAAATTGAGTCTTAGTTGTCTATTTGGATTATAGATACGAATAAAAATTTTTATGTGAGTATTGGTTCGTCCTGATTCAACGCTATTTTTGAGATCATTGCGTCATATAAGCAGCCTGTTCCCAGATTCTTATTTATGTTGTGTTTATGGTTTATAATTTTGTTTCCAACAGAAAAGTTAGTGATCGTGTTGCTCTGTGCCAATTCCATATAAGGTGAAAATGCCAGGGTAAGCAAGATTCAAATGTGGGAGTGGCCATTAATTGATCAGCCTACACATTTGTAACTCCAGTCATGACATAATGTCATCACAGCCCTCATTTTCACTGACTAATGTGACACTCTGATAAACAATACATCTTATAGCACTAAAATAAAGGCATAAAATATTTGCTTGTTAACCATTTACTTCATTTGCCCATTTGAGCAGGCTCCCATAGTTTACAGATTATTCAAGGTCAAGCAATACATTTTTTAATTTATATCCAAATGTAAAGTAGTTTAGTTATTGACTAGCTAAACTTCCTGATACCTTATGTTATATTACAAATTCATTGTAATGAATAAAAAAGAATAATAACATTCCACATTCAATTATTTTCATGGAATGTCCATATAGTATTGAAATACCATCTGTTACAATAATCTATGCATAACAATATTTCAATGTTATCTTTCCCAACAGGATATATGCAGTATGCAGTAAGACCCTCTGGTCTTACTGCATATATCCTGAATAAAATAAGTTTAGAGAATTACTGTTCAATCCCATATACACATTTGCACATATTTGATTAGAAATATTGTCAAGTTATGTATTCAGGAACAATCATTATGAGAAATTTTTAAATTTCATTGGTAGAAAATATTTTAATCAGTGTAAATGTAGGGTATATAAGCTTAAAGTATATATAAACATTCTCAAAAAATTTCAAGAACATGTAATCCTAAACATTGCTTCAGGTGTGTTTCATAGTACCTTATGTACCTACTTTAAGATTTTTTTCTGTTTTATACTTTGCATAATATAACAGTTATGTGAAAATATACATTTCCAAAAATCTAATGCTGATATCATTATTGCTGCTTTAACCTTCATATGAACTAACTAAGGATACATTCTTTAAGTGCTTAAATTATACTAATTTTTCTGTGCTCAATAGCAAGTTGATTTAGGCAATATTTACTTAGAAATGTTCAATAGATGTTTTTATTGATTAATGGTTAATATATTTTATATCCATACCTGAACATGTGTTCAGCTTCTGAGTCATTCAATCTCAAACATCAGTCGTACTACATATTGTGTGATTATTAGGTATCAATGATGGAATGTCGGACATTTAGGGATCCTTTCCATCAGACATAGAGCTATGATGGGCATAAACCACTATGGCTCAAATGCCACATGCACACATGTATAAAGTGTATAAACCTCCTGTGATTCCTTTCTGACTCATGTGTGTGTACTTAAATGATAGGATCTAACATTAATATGTACTAGTTGGATTGTAAATGTATTATGTTCCTATTCTTGCCTGATATTTCTTATATGAGCAGAGATAATACATGCCATATACCAGCTACGAAGTTGAATGGGTGTATATGGGCTATAGAATGAACCAATTTCAATTTGTCACTAATTGAACAGATTTTAAACTTAAATTTAGTTCAAAGCTATTAAGGAAATCCAATAAAATTATGATTTTCCTGTTATGATTCAGAAAATAACTGCTTCAGATGGCAGTATAATTTATTGAATACTGTGTTTTTCATTTTAGATTAGCCACCATGTCTCTGGACAATATGTTCTGCACCCGGTGTGGTGACGGTTTTGAACCAAATGAAAAAATTGTTAACTCCAATGGAGAACTCTGGCATACTAATTGTTTTGTGTAAGTATTTATGAGCTAAATGTACCATTTACATATAAATTGATGCAAATTTTTAATTTTGAATTTTATATGATGTGTTTTAGGTGTGCACAATGCTTTCGTGTATTTCCGGAGGGGGTGTTTTACGAGTTCGAAGGACGCAAATATTGTGAGCGTGATTTTCAAGTGCTGTTTGCACCCTGCTGTAACAAATGTGGTAAGCAAAATGCAATTTATGTAGAACAATTGTGCAGTTATTAAATAGTCCTTTAAATCTGTAATCCTATATTACACAAATCACATTGTTTAATTAATTTAGTATAAACTAATATTTCAAAGACATTATGATCTTTTAGCACAATATAAAAAAGTCCAAGTCCAAAGTTTTAATTGTAGTGTAATGTGAACTTTTTATTTATCTATTCATATGTTTTGTAGGAGAGTTTGTCATTGGTCGCGTGATAAAGGCGATGAACGCTAATTGGCATCCAGCTTGTTTCCGTTGTGAGGAGTGCAATGTGGAACTAGCTGATGCCGGTTTCATCAAGCACGCTGGCCGTGCTCTCTGTCACGCGTGCAATGCTCGCATTAAAGCTGATGGGCTGCAGAACTACATATGCCATAAGTGCCAGTAAGTTAATATGAATTTACAGCTTGTAAAAACAGTAAATTCAAATGAAAGGCATTTCAGATATTTTGATATTTGTACTATTCCATTGCTTTTCGTTTCCTGTCAGAGTGAAAAGGTTGAAGGACATGGCAATTCCTATTATGCCAATAGTGGCTAAGTATGGCTTTGGTGGTCTTGTTTTATATGTTTAACGTCTACATCTTTAAGTATTTTATGTAGAACTCCAAGACCATGTGTTTCAAGACATGGTACATGGCTATTAGACGACATGCAGCGGGCTTAGCCAGAGGATATTTACCGCGCGTAATGTCGCATGCATGTATCATGCTTGTCCATGACAGTTCTAAATTGTTATGATAATAGTTGCTTTGTAATACATCGCAAATAAGTTTGTCCTTAATGTATATTTGTTGAAACTATAAAAGCCAATCAATGTCATGTCTTACAGTGGACTTCTGTACACTTCGTCTTCTTCCTGACAGAAGTATACACTTCTAAATTCCATGCAATTAATTGTTAATATTTTCTAACACAGTGGTGTAATCGACGGAGAGCCACTCAGATATCGCGGCGAGGTATACCACGGTTACCACTTCACGTGCGCCACTTGCGGCGTCGAGCTCGACCACACCGCCAGGGAGGTTAAGAATCGTCCCGGATACGCTGCCAATGATGTGGTTAGTACTCATAGCTTACAAGTGTGACGGGATTTATTACGAAACTGAGCCTATAAATAAAGTATTACGTTCGTCGTTTGTGAAAATTTAATGATTCATAAAGTCTTCGTAATTTTTTTTTTCCAATTTTATAAATTACCGAAAATTGTTCTAAATATATATAATTTATCATTTTAAATTTTCACGCGAAAAGGCCACCATCCTTTTGGACTGATAATGTCAATGCGTTAATAAACATTGTATTACATAGACACAGCACTCCAAGAAGCTTTTATTTATTATAGAAGTGATGCCATATCGATATTAATTGTCTTCTAAAACATTTTTGCTCAATTTAACAGCATCTCAAAAAATGTATTTACGGCCCAAGAGAATATTGTGCGATTTAATTAAAATTATGTAGGTACATGTTTTACTAATATACATATATTTAGTCTTACGTAAACATAACTAGACAAAATGCATTTAATGTGTGTTTTTTAAAAAAAATGTACTCTTTCTTATTTTGTTACTTAACAGCATTACATTATAATTATTTATTGTCCATTATATTTGTTTCAGAACAATCTCTTCTGTCTACGTTGTCATGACAAAATGGGTATTCCCATTTGCGGTGCGTGTCGCCGTCCTATTGAGGAAAGAATCGTTACTGCCTTAGGCAAGCACTGGCACGTTGAGGTGATTATTTTAATACTTCTTATGCATAATTATCTATCTAGAAGTAGCAAGAGAGCTTGCAATCTAGTTGAAAGTTTAGCAAAACCAGATTACATCAATACGCTGCTATTAGGTGGAAATATGGCGGTGGTGCCTCCGGAGTCGAACTGCAAAGGGTTTTACCATCTTGAAATATGCACTTTAGCTATATTCAAATATTTGTGATCATAGCGATATTCATTAGGCGAGATTTAGATTCTTATACAGAATAATTTCAGCGACTTCGAGTGTACTTTTGTAAGCCAAACCAGTGATTACTTGCAGCATTATAGCGTTGGATATAAAAGAATGTTTAGTATACGTCTGCTTCTAAAATTTATTTAATTAATCTTTGTTTTTTCATCCCACAGCATTTCGTATGTGCCAAATGCGAGAAGCCGTTCCACGGGCATCGGCACTACGAAAAGAAGGGGCTAGCGTATTGCGAACAGCACTATCACCAGCTGTTCGGCAACTTGTGCTACGTGTGCAATCAAGTTATCGCAGGAGACGGTAAGTTACATTTATTAATCGGGTAAGCCTTTGTACTTTATTTTAAATTCGTTACAAAAGGTATAGACGTTACAAAAACTACATATATACCAACCAACAGAAAAGATTAAATATAAATGGGGATAATCCTAAATCACACATTTTGTCAAATGTTTATATTTTGACGTATTGACTTATAAAAGCAATAGTAATTATGACATTATTTCAGATTAAGGAATGATTATAGATTGAATGATAATTATTTAAAAGTAAGGTTTATGAACTATGAACCACTTTAAATTGTCTGTGCTATGTGCCTTTACACAAGCCAGAGAATAACGAAAAGGGCAAATAGGTAGGAGTAGTATACAAAATGCGCGACGCATCTATATAAAAAACATGTTGCTTTCATTTCAGTGTTCACTGCGCTGAACAAGGCGTGGTGCGTCCACCACTTCGCGTGTTCGGTGTGCGACTCGGCGCTCGGCACTCGCAGCAAGTTCTACGAGTACGACGAGCGGCCCGCCTGCCGCCGCTGCTACGAGCGCTTCCCCGCCGAGCTGCGGCGTCGGCTGCGTCGAGCGCACCACTACACCGTGCGACGAACGTAGACACGCACGCACACACACAACGCGCGCGCGCTCGCATGCACATACACATGAGCACTCGCACACATACTTACGAAAGATGGCAAATGCGCGCATAGCACATACACGCGCGCTCACACACACATACTCACTGGCGCTCGCACACATAGACACGAGCGAAAGCGCATACGCAAGCGCAGGTACACAACACACACACGAACTCGTACACGCTCGCACACACAAACGTGCGCGCGCGCGCACACATGCCAAGGGCATTACCAATGGGGGCATACATACGCCTGCCTAAGAGGTTAAAAAACTTTTAAACCTGGATATCCACTCTGTCCATTGTTTGGGTACCAACTGCGTACCAGTAGTGGATATGACTTCCATTTTTACAGATGTTCAAAGCGCAATTGGTGCGCGAATATAGGAATTACTCAGCTTTACAACGTCTGTCGGTTCCACTGCTCCATTTAAATTGATATAAGTGAAGCAGTAGTTTGCAGCAATGGAGAGCTACCTTTCCTGGTTCATGGGTTGGCGATGCACACACATCCACTTATAGTTTTTTAAATGGTTACGAACGAATGAATCTATTTGATAAATTATGTTTTATTAGTCTAACTTTAATAAAACAAAAATATATTTAGCTGGTGTTTAATCACCATTTTGTTAGTATGTAATTTAAGTAAATCTTACTAATACAATAATATAATAGTGACTTATAAAATATATTATGTGCCTTACATCAATAATATAAAGTAATTGCTAATTATGAGATGTTTTGTAATGTTTGTTATAGTGTTTGATATATCTAATATAAGGTTACTGCCATTAATATATCCTTGTAGTGTGTTAGGTAAGTTAAGATTTTTTCTCTATTTTCATGGTTAACAAGGGCATCGATTGTTTATATTATCAACTCCCTAAATGTCTACACACACAACTAAATCTTCATATACTTATATGTATGTTATTAAAATGGGTGCTACAGCAAATTCACACTATAGTTCGTTTCAATTTATTTTTATAAAACAAATTTGTTTTATTAAGATGAAGATTTAATAAAAACAATGTAGAGTATTTTTGATAGTTTAATTACATAATACAATTATTATATAACATACTACGGTTTAATTTGTCCGGGAAGCGTTAGATGTTTGGAAGCACATCTTTTACCTCATAAATAATGGATCATATGTTTAATTTTAAACTAGATTCCAATCAAAAGCTGATGTTTCAGACTATGTTTAAGTGCCTTAATGCGTTAATTGATAATAATTTATTGTTAAGGAATGTAACCTATGTATTTAAATAACATTATTAATTCATAATATTATTTTAACTATAAATAAATTACTTACTGTAAATTTTATGGTGCCTAAACAATTAATAAAATTGATATATATTATCAACTTGTTATCAATTATGTCTAAACTCACATATATTTTACCAACATAAATAGGAGGGGATTTTAAAACACAAGAAGTCCTATCATAAACTCTGTAATTACAACAACACATACCACTTCCAACAAAATAATATTACCAATAATACTTTTTCAATTTTATTACATACACATAAATACTACTGTTTTATTATAGAACATGTCTCGCTATGTACAAGAAACTAGTGAAAGAGTTGAAATGACAAGTGGAATAAAGCGAGATAAGATAATGTAGCAGATTCACTACTAATAGTAACATTAAAACGACATAGTCGTCACAGGATGAATTTAGTTGTCTTTCTTCATCCTGGTGCTGGTCATACGGTAAATAATGGAGTCCCTGCCAGGGTCCATGTCCATTATCGCGTAAACGATAGCAACCAAAGTAAAGGTGAACACCACTCCGAACCACAAGAGAATATTAAAGATGGCGGCGTAATCAGCAGTGTAGGAATCATCTTCATGGCTCTGAAAATATAAAAGTATTCATATAATAAATTATCAAAAGGCTGCGATAAACACAACAATATATTTATTTATATATTTAGCAGATTTAATCTCACACGGTATATTTTTCCGTAAAACATTTTATAACATCCGAAATTTCAATTTAGGGAAATCCATTCTCAGAGGTAGCTTTAATTTAATTTATGTATGCGTGACGGCGCAATGTGCGTACACTGTAAAACGTGTTATTAGATGAGATGAAATCCCAGACATGTGAAATGTTATTAATGTTTAAGTTTCTAAAATTAATCCATACTTGTTTAGGGCTGTCTGATATTACATATACACGTACAATATATACTGGGTGTACCTTATTACTAAACAGAAATGAGCCATTCTATTCAACCTTGAATTGAATTAACACTACAACTACTCGATTTAAGACTAATATTATCGCGGAATTGATACATTTTTTTATGCAGCGGGAGCCTCACGTAACGCGTTTAAATCAAAATCTCATACATAATATTAAATTTAAAAAACTAGGGCTCCCATTTAATTACTCTTAAACTTACAACTAAATACCTACTTCAACATAACCATTACATGAAATAGACAGCAATATCACTAATAGTATAGCCATATTGATAACTGCCTACCGTCTTGAAATATAAATACAGTAAAAGCTCCGTATTCGCTGGGGTCACATTCCACCCATATGCCGCAAATACAGAATCCGCGAAAGATCTGCATTACTCAAAGAAATATGACGCGCAAATGTGCCGAATCTTTTTACTTGTACAGACTATATAAGAACATAAAGATTTCTTTTGTCGCAAATACAAGAAATGGGCTACAATTTTCTAATCCATGAATACTCAAAACGCGATTGTGGAAAGGGAAAGCATGAATATGGAACTTTGACAGTATCATGTTATCAAAGCTACTTATATAAATGTTGCTATAAAATCAAAAAATGGCAACAAATTCAGCTAACATCACTATCGGTTTCTCTTGGCTCAGCTGGTACCGTAACTGGATCATCTTCAGGTGGGTCATCATCCTTGAAATAAATATTAATTGAGAGGAAAGGAGGCCTCTGGAGGTCCAAATTCAGAGTCCTTTCAAGTCTCATCCTTTTCAAGTATGTAATAAAAACTATTATGATTAGGCGGAATAAAACCATAGGGAAACCTATGCTACCCCAAGTTTACCATAAAGTATTCTAACCTATCAATCTGCATTAAATTCGAACAGGCTGGCAGAACTCTTTCTGTCAGGGAATTCAGGTGAAAGTATTATAGATAAATTATATTTGAATGGATCAATTATCTTTTGTCATGAAAGATTTCGACACATTCTATTCATTCTTTATTAGCAATTTGTAATGAATAAATAAAGGTAGGCTTTGGCTTTTTTATAAAACGCTTACAAGAAAAGATACAATCAGATCCCTTATAGAATAATCATAAACTACTCACTACAAGGCTTTGACGTTCATTGGGTACGGAGCGCACTGCACGGCGGGTGTGGGCGACATCAGTGGCCACTGCGGTCACCAGCACAGAGCCATCGTAAGCTTTTACAAAAGCATCACTCAGTTCTCCGAGGGCGGCACCTAAAACATTATGTAATAGTAAAATAAAAATATCGACAAACAGTCTTTCCGCCTACCATATGTAGTTTAAGACCACATAAAGTATTTTAACTTTAACTCTCAGCGATTCAACTCATTAGAAGCTTGTTATAAGCATTTGTTAATTTTATAGTTTATGGGATGCTTTCTAAAAAAAGAAATTATTGCTTTCCTTTCTTCCTTTTCTTGTTATTTGTAGCATAAATTAATAGTTACAGGATTTAAAAAAATACCACAACGTTTATTTCATTACGCTATTTAAATGTAACTATGATTGTGATCCTCAATGCTGGATAAACCAGTTTGTGTGAAGTGAAATCCCAATTGATCTTAACTTTCTTACTTAATACTATTTAAACCTACCAAGCAGTTTCTTAGCTTCCTTAGTTTGAAGAGAATTAGGTCCATGGAAGTCAGATAAAGCATGCAGGGAGCGGAATCTGAAGTTGTAAAAATCTACAACATTATCGGCAGACACTGCTCCATTCCTGACCTGTAAAAAAACGAAAATAAGTTATTTTATTAAATAAAAAAGCTTTCTACACTCATAGCCCCACATTAGGATTTTTTCCTGCGTTATGGGTACCATGGATGGAAAAGAACGAATACACAAACAACCTCTACAGAATCTAAATTTAGCATTCAAATGTCTGTCTGGTCAGGGATCTAACACGCAACCCACTGTGTGTTATAACAGTATGGTGACCGCTCTGCCACATTGGTCATCAAATTAATATTTAAATTTAACAATATGTTATAGTTATATTTATTTTATCTAATACAAATGGCTGTAACTATGGCAGTCCACAATGGGGTACTAACAGCAGTCAATGGACATATTTACTTAACAATTTCTGAATGGTCAGAAGAATGCTATGACTTATTTAAAAATAGCAGATATTCATTGATTTCTATATGTATATGAGTATGGATATTTCTAAGACCAATTAAAATTTGTTACGTAAGCTTGCCTTCCTTACCACAACAGTTAAACGAACATAATTACCGGCACAGAGATTTATTTAGTATGCAGTTAATTACCTTAGAAATCAAAGCCTTCAGTGCTTCCAATTCACTGAGAAACTGGTAATCTTCCTCTACTGAGTACTTTAAGTGTTGCAAAGACTGCTTTGACAACTTTGGTGGTACAATCTCTCCAAATACATCAACATACTCATTGAACTGAAAGAAAAAAAATACAACTAATTAAGACCTCAACTAAATCATGATTAACAGATTTAACATTTTTTTACAAAACAGATCAGTTTACAAGATAAGGGTAATTATGCACAAAACCAGTTCACTTCAAATAATATTTTAGCAAGTGATGATGAATAATACTTTAGCTGAGGAAAAAATATGTATGTATGACATTGGTATTCTGGGAACTATGAACACAACAGAGTTAATTAAATGGATAAATTACTGTAATAAGAACTGTTTGGTGATTATTGTTGGGAAAGTACTTTCATTATGAATTACTTTTAAAAAAATAATATATAAACTGCAATCAAACATAGAGCCCTTCTGGCAGTAAGTGAACACTGATAGCCATGAGCATCTGTCAATCCCAAATAAGATCAGTCTTAAATAAGATTGGCTAAAGATGTGTTACCCCTGAAGACTAAGCTAGAAAGCCTCTGATAAATATGTGTTCCTTATCAACACTTTAGACCAGAACACATTAGGCCGAAATAAGTGTGTGTATATTTTCAATATTCAAGATAATTTTCATCTACCATAATTTAATTTTTAATAAAATTTATTATAAACTTACATCATTGGGTTCAGAAAGCCTGATGTTGACCAGCTTGTTGCCACCATTTGTAAACCGTTGCTTTATTCTATGTCTCAATGCATCATAAGTGTCTGGCTCATACTCATCCACAGTCAAGGGGAATGTTTTGATCTTTGATGCACCCTGCAGATAATTTATTATGATCAATATTCAATATAAAAAATATATTAAAAACACTGCATACATGTTATGTAGAAATCTATACTAATATTATAAAGCAGTAGAGTTTGTTCAATTGAACGGAACTAATCTCAGGAACTAAGGATTTCAATTTAAAAAATCTTTTTGTATTAAATAGTCCATTTATTGAGGAAAGCTATAGACTATACAACATCACCCTATGTTTGTTTGTTTTTTTTTTTTTTCTTATTTAGTAGCGAGTGAAACCGCTTAGCACACCTAGTAGTCAATAAAGATTTATCGATAAAATGAAGATGATCTTATCTTCCAATGATTCATTAATTTCATTTATTCATAATTAAAGTAAAGGATAAATTGTGAAAATGTTTAATTTTACCTATTTTGGAAGTAGTAAAATTATGTTGACATTCTTGCTTTTGTATATAAAGTTGTAGATTTATCTGATTTACTTGTGTTCTTGTCAATTGTCAAGGCCAACTTTTTTATGATTGAAATAGCGAATATGTTACTTAAAGTTTACTTACACCATTGCCAAGGGACGAAACACCATCAACATACACCTCTACAACAGCCTCAGGAGTGTTGAAGGGATCAGCAATTGATAACCCGGTCCATTCAGAATTCTGCAACATATCAGACTGACATTGCACTTTTTATATCATTAATTATAGCAAAAACAGTATCTACTTCAAGACTCTATTGTAATAAAATAGATCTTAGCTCTGTTATTGATTTTCAGTCTTAATATATTTGCATATCATACAGCATATTCGGAACCATCAAAACCATACCTCCTCAACAGACAGGCCAAGCGATGCGGAGAATATTTCTTTGAGAAGACTCTCCAAGGTTTTACTAGATCCCGCAAATTTTAGGGAATCTGGACTATGTAATACGCTGAATTCACCCGTCGCCTGAGATCCTAGACACAAGATAAATATTTTTTTATTTGGTATTAAGGAAGATCTTCACACAAATATAAAGAGTGAAAATACTTACCAATCACGGAAACAGCGAGAATGAACCAAAAAATACCCATCGTAACACCCATTACGCCCGTTTCGGAAACCTAAAATTCTACAATTACAATTTTTGGTGACTGATTGTCATATGATTAAAGTCTTGCCATAAGGAAAAACAAAGTAATCTAAATATCCTCTTTTGTCTATGTTCCGATTGACGGATACAATAACAATATGGCAATATTCTTCAGTTTATTAAATCCGGTCCGTTATTCATATTTATAAAAAACTTTGTCTGAATGTATATATCTATGTGATTATATAAAAAACATCCACATAACCATGAATGGCAATAAAAACTATCGTGATACTCGTAGAATCAACAATAATATGTTAACACCGAAACTATGAAGTGAACGTATTTTAGCAATTATTGAATGTATAATTACGGTAGAATAATACTCAAACATCCCGTAGTCATCGCAACCAATTTTATTTGATATGATGTCTACTTAAAATAATTAAGATTTAATTAGTGTCCGTGTCGATTTTTGTCCGAAGCTGAAGCCAATGCCGATTATTCGGCCGAATTGAAGCCGAAGGTTCAAAAGGAAGGTTCTAAAGAAACTTAGTTCCATATTAAAAAAAGGCTAAAAGTGAAAATTTTCTTGAGTTAAAAAACTTTTTTGTGTAATGATTTATGTTGATTGTACGTAAATAACTTCTAAAACTGATAACAATTACTTTGCAGCTTGTCACATATGATAACATTTGAAATAATATGTATTTCAAACACAATTGACGACCCGAACCCACGAAGTTATCCTTGTTTTTCAACATTACAGTACCTAAAATTTCATTACAGTACCTAAAATTTTGGCTCTTGCTAAGAAAACTTCGGTTTCGATATAAAAGTAGGCCAAAATTGGCCGAAGGTGAGTTTTTTGGCCGAATCATCCCTTTGATATCTACGCATCCTCTAGTGATGTGCCGGATCGCTAAAATAATAGTATTCGTATCTGCGAATACGGATATGGATCTCAACTTTCTTAAAATATACTTAATTTATGCGCGTGTCCTTAAAGCGACAGTTGTTTTATTGACATGTTTCTGTCTGTTCCCTTAGTACGAGTTTATTATACTTCCTTAAAACAATCAGTTTTTCCCTTTCATCGCAAAGAGCACTGTCTTTATATTTACTAATATTTAATGTTAAGATATTTGATTTTTGCAATATGAGCTAAATATGTGCTATTAATAAACAATATGGAATTTAATACTCATTTATTGCTCCGTAGTCGCCTATGTATTTACAATTAGAATTTTGTATATATAATGATTTTATAAGAAATATGAATTTAATAATAAGCATAAAAGATAAGTTTGAGATCCGCCCAAAAGTAGCGGATACTGATGTTTCTCATGCCTCGAATATCCACGGATGCGGATCTCCGGCACATCACTAGTATCCTCTAGTTCGTTGACAGTACCCAATATATAAACAGTTCCTATAAATATACAGGAATTAGTACTGAATTTATATCCAATTCAACTCTAATATAATATCGGACCGGAATATATATATAAATAAGTGGACAGTTGTATTTGTAATATAAAGTAATTTGTCAATGTCATCGTGTTCATAGATAATCAATATACTCATACTGTATGTACAGTCATACTGCCAAGTGCCAATGTCAGTTGATCGATCGCGGTTTGTTTGTTTTATCCTTTGAAATCTGTTCTGTTATTTTTCACTCAAAAACGTGTAGAAAATTCTAAATGAAACTATTTCTTGAAATAAACCCTTTCGGTAAACTAAGCAACGATACTTTAAGCAATATCGCACAAATGTCTCATCGAAGATCAAGTTTACAACCCAATGATTTATATCCGAGGGAAATAGATATCGAAGTATGTTTAAAAACTTTGAAAATATATCAAAAGTTAGAGGGAGATGTGAATTGTGTTGTTTGGGACGCATCATTAGTTTTAGCCAAATATCTTGAAACGATGTGCCATCAAAAGCCTGATTTTTTGAGTGGAATGAAAGTTTTAGAATTGGGTGCTGGTTTAGGAGTTATAGGACTCACAGCGGCCACTTTGGGGTTAGTGACGTACAAAATATATATTCCCATATTTATATATTTCGAAAAAAAAATTACAATAAAAAAAATATTAAGACAATACCTAAAAAGTTCAGACTAACACTTGTAAATATTACAGGGCTCAAGTAACAATGACAGATCTACCAGAAGCTTTAGCCTTACTCCGGTTAAATATTGCAGAAAATAAAGCCAAAATAGGAAGCATGGGTGGATATGCAATCGCAGAATCATTAGTGTGGGGTGATAATAATTCTGAAATACATAAACAAGATTTCGATATGGTGGTACTAGCTGATTGTGTGTACTATGAAGAAGTAAATATATTTAATTATTGCATAATACATGAACAATATATGACATTTTTATAATATAATTTTTATGACAACATTTTATGATAACTTTTCAGGCAGTGGAGCCGCTTCTTCAAACATTACAAAGGTTAACAAATGCTTTTTCACAGAGACCAGTTATATATTTAACTCAAGAAATAAGAGATACAGAAGTGCAAAAAAAAATATGGGACACATTTTATGAGAAGATAACAGACTTTTTTTATGTTGAAAAAATACCTGAGGAACAGCAACATAGTAATTACAGAAGTGCGGATATTGTATTGTTAAAACTTATAAAGAAATGATATTTGTATAATAATATTGGTTCTCAAACTTACTTAAATATGGCTACATTTGTGCCTTAAATATTCTTCAGATGTTAAAGAGTATTTTTAGATGATCAAAGCCTTTTTGTCAACATTGCTTCAATGTCAAGCTTAGTCAAGCTTATAGGTGCTGCAATTAGAGTAGTGAAAATTACTTAATTCCAATTATAGAATTTAAAATTTTATTACCTCTGTTATGTAGTTCTCAATAGAATTATGAGATAAAAATATAGAGATGTTAAATGCTTAAGTAGTCCAAAATGTTTGGTAAATGAGAAAACAATATTATGTAGTTTAAAAATTCTAAATAGGATATATAATAGAAGTTATTTTCTTAAATAATCTTGTTGCTTAAAAGTAGCTGTTACAGGTTAATATTCTAAATATGGAAAAATGGTTACAGGTATATAGGTAGGATATAGATTAGACATAGGTTACAATTCTTTTTGAAAATATAGAAAAGTTGACTCAAATTCGTATGGAATATCATTTAACACCCTTTTATATAGTCCCAAGATTTATAAAATACTTAAATTACTGGCAATTTAGAGGTACATTATGTAGTGCCTGAGAATTTAGTTAATGTGTAACTACCAGATTTGTAGGTAGGTATTTTTCTACTTTTTAAGGTGATCTGACTGCTTAATGCACTGACAAATCCACGAATTTCATTTTGGTAGGTTGACCCAACAAAGGCTTTCAAAGAATTTTACGGCGACGAAAAGAAGGTCGCCCAATAAGAATGATGCTGTCATTTAGATTTTGGGGATGGAGGGGTTTGGATAAATCCTCCTATGTCTGAAATTTTGCCATTGACTTGACAGCGGCAAATAGACTTAACGTATAACATAAGCATATGAACTAAGTAAAATGAACATTACATTAAACTACTATGGGACCATGTACTAAACCAACACGTATTTAAATTATCGTATTGTATATTTTGTTAAAATTTATTTTTCATGCTTTTTAGTGATGATCACTAATCTTGGCTTAGTAGACACAAATGTACCTACGTGAAAACATAAATACGAACATAAATTCAAACTTCCACGTAAATTTAAGTCTAAGCCCTAATTTACAACAATTACATTTTATGTGAGCAGATCACTTAGTTTTATGTTTTCGTTTATGCTCCAACCCAACCTGAATTAGGTTAGGTTAGTTATCCTATTACTACTGGTGGTCCCTTGAAATAGCAGCGATTCGCTCAGCCTGCGCATTGGCGAAACGCCAGTGTACAAGGCATTGCAGGCTGCGTCGTCGTAACATGGACCATGAGAAGCGATCGAGAACAACGATTGGCCCTACAGCTGTCAATTACCCAGGCCAAAGAGAAGGCATAGACGAAGCTTATGTTGACCTTGAATCACAATCCCTGGAGTCTATAAGATCATAAAAGGAAAAATGAGCCCTGACTGACTGAGACTCTTCAGCCCCCAACTATTACAGGAGAAGTTAGCTCTTGAGGACCTAAGGGACCTCTTCCGCAGGCCATTTGATCCCAAGTCAAGTCGGAACTGGTTCCAAGACGGTGGAAGACAGGCAAGCTTATGCTAATAAAGAAAGAGGGGCGAAAGCTTATGCTAATAACACTACGTTATTCAGACCCCCTGGTGATGGTTGATGAGGCCTTCGAGAACTTTTCGGTTTCTTTGATTTCCGAGAGGGCCGATCGACCATCGATGCTATCATGTACGTAAAGGACCTCTCGGACAAGGTGGTGGCATAACCGCGGGGTGTTATTGGCAGTGTCGCTAGACATAGGGAATGCCTACAACTCCCTGCCATGGGCCGGCATTAAGGAGGCACTTAAGTATCGTAGGGTGCCTCCCCACCTTTTTCGGATCATTTGTGTCTATCTCCCTGATAGATACACTATATTCCCATGTCATAGAAGACACCTACTCAGTCAAGAAATGATGTTCGGTGTTCCACAGGGGTCAAATTTTCCATCATATAATTTTATCCTAGCTAACCATTGTTAACTTTTATGAAAATCGGATTAGTAGAAGCTGAGTTAGCTCGAATTAATCTAATATATATAATTTAAGGGTTGTCCTTGAAGATCCCGGGATCTCATTATCAGTTCATGAATTGGTGATGGGGCCTATGGGTTCAAACTTCAAATAAACCCTACCGAATAAAAGAAAGAAAAAATCGAAATCAGTCCACAATTGGCGGAGTTATTGGTGAACATACATAGAAAAACATACTAACCAAATTGATAACCTCCTCCATTTTTAAGTAGGTTAAAATATACCAAACGATTTGAAAACCTAGTTAGTAATTAAAATAAACATAGTTTTCAATGGTCTTTCTATATCTATTGAAATGGCTAGCGGTCTACTTAAGTATGACGTTTGTGCTGTATGTTTTTAGATGTTGTCATATGATGAGGTTGTACGTATTTCATATTTTTATGCTGCATCGTACATCGACTACTTAACTGTAGGTATTACATCCGTAACTGCATTGTTAATATCATCTGTAGTGTACTTAGTTATTTTCTTATTATTAATATTTAATTTCCTATATTAAGCTAGTTTAAGAAACATTTCTATGTATTAGTAAATTACTCGACAATAAAATAAGCTTTTTAAATATAATTGTAGTAGTCATTGAAAATATTCAATAGAATTCAGGAATATTCATTATCAGAATTACATAGTCGGTCACATCCTAAAAATAAAAAAATAAAAATGTTTTGAAACACTGTCAGTAATGCACTAACACGATAAACTATTACATTAACAACACTTATAAAACTTACCTACTTATGGCTACAGGTGTTTGGAACATCCAAAGAAAAAAATAAAAAATAGCAGGAAATATTACTTGTTTACAAAAATATCGCATCAGAGACATTTATGTACACACTCTTAGCTATAAGAAGACACGGGGAAAAAACAGTGAAATAAGCGACAATCTGAATGTTGAGAGAGCTAATTATATTGGCCACGCATGGTAGGAATTATTAATTTTTGAAGTAACCAATTTTCGAAATTACAGGAACAGAATTTATCATTTATTTGCTCTACAAACAACAAATAGAACTAGTAACTTAAGCATTTTATCAAATTACTGTAAATGACATAGTGTCGCGGTAAATTAAATTATTTTTAATATTCTATATACCTGTATGTAAATTATATTTACAGTTTTGCGCAATATATTATGTTAAAGAAGTCGATTAATAAATAAATAAGAAAACTATCTGTATGCCAAATTTCAGCGAAATTTCCCCTTGTTATTGCGTGAAAGAGTAACAAACATAACTACATCCTCACAAATTTTCGCCGTTATATTATTATGTAAAGTAACAAGTAACACTAGTAACATAAAATTGAAATAATATTGTTTTTCACAGTAAAATGTAATTGTAACAAATATATCCAATTTTTATTATCTTTAAACATAGTCTGGCAGAACGATGATAACTCAAGGTTATAAAATAAAAACGTGCCAAATTTAAAAAAGACAATGACAATGACAGTTTTAAAAATCGTGATATTAAAACAATGATTAAAAAGTGAATTTTTAGCCAATTTTAAAGCGATACTTTAATATAAGACGTTGTTAATAAAAAAATGTTTCACAAAAAAATTTTGTTTATAATTTCGTATCGTAAGTGGATAAAAAAGGAAGGAGAAAATAACTTGATAAAAAAATTTGTAATGTTTAATTGCGGTTTTTAGTAATGTTGAATAAAATTGATTTATATTGTTTTATTAGTATTCATTATTATTTGAAGTGTTCATGTAAAAGTGTAATGAAAGCATAAAACTGTATGCATGCTGAAAAATGTCTGAAGATAATACAAAGACTTCTGTGAAAAGTAATGATTTTACGAGAAATAAAGAAACCGAAGCTAATTCTTGGATCATAGGCGTCTCGAAAAGTCATCCCGGACAAAAATATTACTTCAATATTGTTACTGGTGTCAGTTTGTGGAATATCAGCGGTGAAGACGTAATAAATTCTCCTATATTATATTTTTAATGTAGTAGCTCGGTTTAGATTTTACTTTACATGTCTCTGTGAATCTACGACCCAAAAATCTTGTCCAATCAGAGAAAACAGTTTCCTTTTAATTACTGAGACAGTAAATATTTATTGTAATTCTTCTCCATGTAACACTAGTTATCTTATTTTCAAGCTAAATTTATTTTGAGCAGTTTATTATCATGTCAGATCGAACGAGCTCAGCAGCGGATGAAGGAATTGGGGAGTCCCTTTCAATGTGTCCATTATCCAGAGCCAAAAGAACCTCCACCAAATAGAAGAGCGTCTGCCAAGCTATTTAATCAAATGCATTGCCAACAATCTGTTCAAACGAAAACTGGCACTAAGAAGATATTTAACAATGAAGTGCCAAGCAATATGAATAATTCAGAGGATGTATCTAATCCTTCTCACCATTGTCCTCACCCTGAGTGCACTTCGAAAACTCTGAGACATATCAATGTCATACCCCAAAGCAGAATGAAGACACCTCCATTACTCGACAACAAAATGTTTGAAAGAAATGCAACACGGTGTGCTCAGCATAGTAATACTTCAAAGAATTTGTTAGGAGGGTCTTCAAAAAAACATATATCTGAAAGTATTCAAGGTATGTTTGAGAAAAAATTTCCTTCTGATATAGTTTGGAGATAGTATGTATGAACTAAGTAATCGGGTATTTGTTTGTGTAAAGGTGTTTTGTGAAAAGCACTTAATTTTTTTTTTTTTTTTTTTTTTTTTTTTTTTTTTTTTTTTTTTAAAAAAAAAAAAAAAAATTTTTTTTTTTTTATTTTCTTTTTTAAAAAAAAAAAAATACTAATATTTTAAATAAAAAAAAAAAAAAAAAAAAAAAAA
>DWLI01000462.1:0-21501 GCA_018249915.1 Cecropterus dorantes dorantes | reverse complement strand
GTTGTTTTTCGAGAGCATGTATGTATGTTTGTATATATGTCCATTTCCTTGGCACGCGTTTCAGCCCAAACAGCTTGACGGATTGAACATATCATTAGAATCGTCTCAGTTTGGGAAGCGATATATGTAATAGAAATTTGAAAAATGGCGCCTGCAAATAGGAGAAAAACTATTTTTTAAATTATAACAACAATATGGACATCAAAGTAAAGCTAGTAAATAGACCATTCTAAAAGTATATGTATTACAATACTGATACCAAAATATTTTAAATAAAACGCATATAAAGCGTTAAATTAAATATATCATTATGAACAAATAAAATGATTTAAGCCGTCGGGTTTTTTGTTTAAATATTTTTAACAATGTACGCTTACTGATTAACAAGGTATGATCTGAATAAATCCAGTAATTTTATTTACCTTCCTTCATTTCTTTCCAAGCATGTCATAATTCTTTTAAAGCTTTTTAAAGATACCCGTGGGTACATGCAAAGAGAATCCTTTATTAAAAAATACCAGACAACACGAATGAATGAAATACCCAACTACATTTCTGTGGCACGATATAAAGGAGTAGCTTCCTATTAATGTTACGACTACGAAAACAATGGAAATAAAAAATGAATCCATTCATCAAAAATAGAGCGTCAAATTCTTGAGGAAACAAGGTGCAAATAGTCCTCTACTTTATTCCTCACCAATCCATCAGCTTCTTTGAATCCGATAGATCTAATAGACCTATAACAGAACATATGCGTCAACGATGTGGGTTTATTGCAAATTGTACCAGTGGTGGCCCCAGGGGGTTACATTAGAAATCCCTTCTGCCTATCTAATGGATTTTGTCCCTTAGTCGCCTCCTACGACATCTACAGGAAGAGAAGTGCTGTTATACAATACAGACAATACCGACAACACACGACACAACCTCACCAATATTTCTAGCTATTACCAAAACGTAAAGACGCAGATATTTTTTTAATAGGCATATTAATAGCATGTCACGCTGGACATATAGGTATTCAATAAAAAAATTAAATAAATTGCGCTAAATAATCGTGACTTCTTTTAAATACAAAGTCAATTATAGCTAGATATCAAAATGACTTAGCAGAATTAGTCGAGGTGTTATTAATATAGATAAGTTTATTTTCCGCCACAAACGGAAATAATCCAATATTTTTATCTAATGCGTATATTTTAAATGGAAGCAACAGTAAACGATTAAATCCACAAATTTACATTAAAATCAATCGGTTGTCTGAAGTCGGTTTACGGACGATAGCTTTACGAGATAACGTCGTAAAGAAACATTGATGAAAAATACATGCTTTCTACACTCATAGCCCTAGGATTTTATCCTGTGCCTTGGACACACAAAGACGAATACACAAACACCTAAACCCAGAACAGAAATCTAAACTCATCATTCAGTGTATGTCTGGCCGGGAATCGTACCCGGAACCCACTGCGCGACATAACGACCGTTCCGACACGCGGGTTGTCAAATTGCATTCTTTTATGAATTGAATTGAATTATTATCATTGAATTATCATTATTTTGTATTATACAAAAAAATACTTAATTAAAAATTATAATTTTTCGATAAATTACCATTTGTTTACACTCGTTAATGTAAATATCTCGCTCTCGCTTGCTTACTCAGGCTCGGGAACGTGACACTTTTTCGTGCGTGCAGCCTGTGTTCATCGATTTATAAGACGTTATCACGTCAAAAAAGAGAATGAGTGGTGTGTTATTGTTGCCTAACCACACCCAGACACAACAACTCAAAGCTGCTCCTATATTAACAATGAAGAATATAATTGTGTAGCGGTATGCAAGCGAACCATGAAAAGTTGAAGAAGACCCGCGTGGCGGAGCGGTCACCACAGCGGTCTGACGCGCGATGGGTTCCGGGTTCTATCCCCGGCCAGACAGACATTTGAATGATGAGTTAAGATTTCTGTTCTGGGTCTGGGTGTTTGTGTATTCGTCTGTGTGTCCATGGCATCCGCGACACAGGACAAAATCCTAGTGCAGGGCTATGAGTGTAGAAAGCATGTGACATGAGCATGAGTTATAACAACATTGAATTTCACATTATATGATTTTTTACTGAAGAATTGCCCCTATGTAAGTTACATAGCAAGTATACAATTTTAAAGCAAACAAAAATTGAGTCAATAATTACCTTCTTTGTAATTAATGTATTTTAAATTAAATTACTGTATTTAATTTCTAATAATGTATACTTACCTATATTTAATCATGGTTGTTGTAAGATATATAAAAATATGACATAATAAGCAAACTAGGACTAATTAAGCAGAATTATAGCATCTACATTTATATAACTTACGAATATATGGGAAATACCTGTAGTATAATTATGTAAAAACATTTATTTTATATTAAAACAATACTTCGATGTTTTCAGTGAAACCGCAGAAGCACATATGAATGTAAGAAAAATCAATGTTTATATCAATCAATTGTGATCAAACCTTAGTAGGGAGACCTGGGGCAGCCTGCGAAGGGTCCTAGCCCATAAAATCTACATATAATTAAAAATTTACGGTTGTAATTAAAATTAATATTTTGTAAACCAAAGTCATTTTAATCGTTCTTTAGTTTTCCTTTTTTATATTTTAAGTAGCATGGCAACGCATTCCGGGTAATAGTTACTTATAAATCTTATTAGGCGTTGAGCTCTAAGAATTTTCTAGCGTGAAGCAATTTTTGCATCTTGGTGGAAGGGTGTGGGTGCCAGCACATTGGTGCTGGTGAGGCGACCATCTCAATCCGGTCAGGAGTAACGACGCATTTGAGATCATCTTTATTTAGAACCCCTTTTAAATATTTTATGAAGTTGCTTACAGATGTCAGTGGACACCAACCATCAGGTGGATGGCATGGTCGTTGCTGAAGTGTTGCTTCAGCCTGACAAAAAATGAACGTACCATCGTCATGCTTAAAAAGATCAACGTCGAGCAGCAACGAATATTCTTCCTTAGATATAAGATCGTTGGCCGAAGCCAGCGACCAGTCCCATTGGCTCGCACTCATGTTTGCTGATGTTGGTATTCTGAAAATAGCAAGTGAAAATATTATTATACCAACCCATAAACAGTCAACAGACAAAGCCCAGTCAACAGCATAATATAAAAAACGATAATGAGTTTATAAAGTGTAATTTTTACTAAGATCCATCATCCTATAATAATCTTTAAACTTGTAACAAATATAATCCTTTCCTATACCAATAGAAAAGCACCTCAGTTAAAAACTTTTTTTTTTAGTGTGGGTGCCGATTTCTTTTGTCTTGTATGGTAACTATTGATGAATTGTAAAATTAAAAATTAAACAATAAAATTGGTTACGCTCGAATTTCATTACTAAACAAAAACTAGTATTAATTGTTCAGTAATGTTATGGTTACATTGCAGATTATAAAGAAATATATAAAAAAACTGATTATACAAATTTAACTAACTGAAACTGGCATACTTAAAGATTTTCAAAATGTAATTTTCAAGTATATTTCCTGATGGAATCCCGAAGCGATTATATTCAAAAAATACTATTTATTATCTGTTCAATGATTTTTCAATCACTTTACTTTGTTCAGATATAATCAAGATTCATGACATTGTACATATACATAGTAAAATTTGCATATTATTGTATGAAGTTCATGAAGTAACATTAGATAAAAGCCAGACTTAGACTATGTTAATAGCTTATTTATCGAATTATAGATTACAAATAATTATAATATTATTGAGATCACAGAAGTCATTGATAGAACTTTCGTTCTGTCCATTTAATACAAAACTATATTATGGACCAATCTAGGAATAATTGATTAATTTGGTTGACTGTTAATGTACTACTTATTACTTTTTTAGTTATTACTTTCCTTATAATTAGGAAATAGCAAACGAGCATGCAGTCCACCTGATGGTATGTACCTAGCAAAACCAAAACCAGCTAAAAACAGTCTTAACTGAGGTTGGCCACAGATATATTGCTACCTCTAAGGACCGATTGGGAACACCTTGAATAAGTATATCTCCCTTACCACACCTTTCATACTAAAACACCAGTGTGCCTTATTCTTGCTTTTGAGTTAAAACTGTTGTTAATAGGCTGCAATACGTGTGGCAGTGAGTTTATACTTGAAACCAATATTAATATTACGCAAAGTGATTTATTTGATTTAGAAGTAGCAAAATGAGCACCAATCCATCTAATACTAAGAGACAATAGACACCTGCAATCAACTCCAGATAAGATTAGTGCGGTCGAAGTCGCCCTGATGAATAAATTAGAACTCTTTATATAAGACGCTCATCCCACAAGCTTCATACCAAAAGACATCAGCGTGCCTTATTTTTACCTTATAACACTTCTCTTATGAAGCAAATATAGCTAGTTGTTGGATTCGAAATTGAACCACGAGTGTGCACCACTTCTTAATTTAATTTATGCTTACATATAATATTTTTAATTTTCCATTGCAGTTAACTTACCACTGGTGCAAAGTCAAACTGGGAGAGAGCGATATCCTTTGATGATGATGGTTGTTGTGGTCGAGGGACGTAGGTGTCCGGTGAAGGCGCCATGGTGGCACTGTAATTAATAAAAAGTTTTTTTTTACTAAAAGCAATAAAACAAGTATTTTAACAATAATAATAGGGTCCATTTATTTAATTACATCCTATTCTATTCTATTTGTATTCAGCTTAAAATAAATAAAGGCTAAGATCAGACTCCTACCTAATCATGCCTTAGTACCATTACTATACTGTTTAAATATTTTATAAAATGAATATTACACCGGTTACATTTACAGACCTTTGCAGAAATTTATGTATTTTAAAATTATATTTTCTTTTATTGTATTATGTTTTTTATGGATACAATAAATAATATATCATTATTATTATTAGATATTTATAATGGTATTCCACATTTAAACATGGTATAAACACTAATGTGCAGTGACTGTCACATCCTGCACACTGCAGTCACACACACATGCCAAGTACAGTGACTATTGGTATCTAAAGGTGGCCTATGTGCAGCAATGGACATCAAATGTCTGATGGTAGGACGATAGATACTATTATATCTATCTGTACAATTCTGATGGTTACTCTACTTTTTACTACTACTATTACAATCAAGTAAACCGTAGAACGGTTTACTTGATTGTTATAGTCAACTTAAGCCATCATAGTCACCATTATCCAGTCTATTAAAAAAAAGATGCGATAAAAAGATAACGACCCAATATTATGAAAATTACTTGTCACAATTTAATTCTTTGTATACTACATGTATGAAAATATCAAATAATGGTGTCATTCAAAAATAAACATTCTATTCATTAAATGGTATGTGGTATTTCCCCTTTACTGGAACTTGTATTCAAGTGTCGTGCATTCCTATAATAATAACTTAAGTTTTTCCTTGACAATCACAAAATACTTCATTTACACCTAGTAATTACTAAAATACCAGTTATTTAAATTGTTTAAAAGAAAAAGCTTGAATATGAAGGTCAATTAATAAAAAGGTAAGCCTGGCTGCAGTGGTTGAGAAATATAAAGATAAAACAAAAAAGATACTCTCGAAATACAAGCAAATATCTCAAGCACCCGAGGCAATTCAAGCATAGTGAATTGAATAGTCAGGTTGTGAAATGTGCAATGCTGCTAAGATGTTGTAATCAATACTACTGCAGGCTTCATTACAAAATCTATACTCATAAATAATTAGCTATCTACCACAACTCCATACACTTAGGTGACCCACTTTTACACCTCAGACAACACAGGACAAAAAGCTTCAATCAAATTTTTTATGCTACAAAATTAACTAATACAACAGAAACTACTAGACAAAGCAATGGCATTGAGATTCAATTATTGATTTATATATAAATAAACAAATATTTTTTTAGTTTTCTTTCGACCTGCATAGCGGAGTGGTCAAACATTTGAATGTTGAATATACATTTCTGTTCTAGGTCTGAGTGTTTGTGTATTCGTTCTTGTGTCCATGGTACCCAAAACAGGAGAAAAAAATCCTATGTGTGTCGAAAGCATTTCAGTACAGATTAAGTACAGCAAGAGAATATCTCTAAATAGTATAAAATCATATTAACAATAACTCAGAAAAAGAATTCTTTTATGAAAAGTCAGCAATTATAAGTTAAAGACCAATCGAAGCAGATTACATCTAGTGTCCTAGATTAGTGTAAACAGAAGCTTTCACTTTTTTACAATTACTGATGGGGTAATAGTCTTGTGTAACAAAACAAATTTACTTAGAGCCTAAGGCCTGCCTGAATATTCTACATATTTGTTAGACCTAGAATACAAAATAGCCATTCTGTTAGGCTAACAGGTTAACATCTGTTCTGTCAATCTAAGCCTGGTTTGATGCATTAAAATAATAAACTAGGGATATAAGGCATTTTTTTCATATCGCATGTATTATCAGTATACACATTCATATATATGTATGGATATTTGTAATTTTATTATCTTCACTCAAATCAAAAATTATACCTTTATTTGTTGAATTGTAAATAGGAAAAAAAAGGTTGTGCTTAAATGTACAACATTCTAGACACCAATACAGTACCATGTTAGGTACGAACAAATTATTTACTTACTAGGAAAAAGTGTAAAATGTAAACATAAGCATTAAATAGTCTCGGGTTTCACATTTTTAAATATAAAACCTGCATAGAAATCTTTGATAGCTTATTATACTTAACAGTTCTAATAAGCATTTTTACACCTAGCACACTGTGCCCACACGGCTTCCTAGAATTACATAAATATTTAGAGCGCTAGCCCATGGCATGTATGGCAAAAAGAGTGAAAGCTTACATTCAACATGAAGCAAGTATGCGTTTAATATTAATGGAAATTGGAATTTCAAATATAAAAGGAAAGAAATATACTTACAACATTTTTATAACTTGTGAAGGCACACGCAGGTGTGCAAACCGCTTAAAAAACTTAGAAACCCATTGTAAACGCAATTTGTAGCACGAAACGAAACAAACAACACGTCTATCAACTTGAGGCCATGATGAGTAATAGAAAAGGAAACAGATCCGGAAAAGCAAAATCGGTGTTTCCATTCCCAAGTATACCATCAAATTTTAAAAAATATATTTTTAAGACCTTATACATTAACCTTGTTATTTTCAGAAAATTGATTATCGGTCTTAAGCACCTAAGACAAATATTTGTGCATCACGGCATGCCTCATACCAAACCTTAATGATATTTTTAATTTAATATTAAGGTGCTTTAATATTTAAGTAATTCAAAAAAGAGTCTGTATAAACCTTTCTGGTCCAAAACCTACGAATATTATGTGTTATTAATATACTCAAGATACAATAAATAAAAATTAAATTCAGGTATTTAAATTTCCTAATTAAAATATTTTTATGAGTTAACCGACCGCGAAATCTAGTACTTGGCTGATATAATCAATGTTTTACTGGATATATTATATTACAATTGGATAACTATTAATAGCACACTAAAAGTAAAATATTATTTATATCATAATTTTCTTCTTTTTAGGGAAATTTACCGAATAAGGCAACACAACATGAAAATACAGATAATAAATTAAGTCCAAATATCAACATTTTATCCCCTTTCGTAGGTAATAACAATGCGTATCTAAAGAACATTGAATAGTTGTATTTTTATTTATCTAATAGTGATTCTAAGCGATTATGTCCATTGGAACTAATATTTTTGTATAAATTGTACAACACTAACGAAATGTTACGCAACATCTTTATTACACTTTAAGTACGTCATTTAAATGAACGTACAATGTACCTCAACATCCAGTACTAAATTAGCAATTACATTGTATAATAGCGTAAAGTGAGCCAATATTTATGCATAAGGAAATCCGGTTACGTCCCTTTCGAGACCCTGGAGTCATTTCGGCGTCGAGGAAGACCTAGGAGGGGTTTTTAGAGCGGCAAAAACCCCGTATAACCCATTGTATCTCTCGAGCCTCTTTGGTATCTTTAAAGAATTTTATCTAATTTTATCAACATATAAAAAAACAAAGGGCATATAATAAGGGCATATGATAAGCAATCTAATCCTAAACAAAGAATACATTTTATATTCTTTGTCTCATTAAGAATAACGCTAGGTTTACTTCCAAATACTAGGCTTCAATGGGACAATTTTAAACAAGTACTTCAAACCAAATTACAACTTTAGCACATTTAGAAAAAGACTGATTCAACAAATAATAACTAAACACAACTAGAGAAAGAACATACTATAAAATTAATATACAGCGTCGTAACTAGGGGCTAGGCTGATAGGCTACCAGACAAACTTTCAGGAGGGTGCACTTAACTAGTGTTATAATGAGTCGGGTAAAGAAAGTGTCATCGATAATACATGCAAGGAAAATATATCATGAATAAAAATAAAAAAATCTCTCAAAATAGACAGTCAGTGAGAAAAAAATAGTCATAAACATTATCAAACTTTATTGAATATTGACACTGAAATTAATTCATTGCATGTGTTTCACTCATGTTGAATTGACTGAATCTTCTAAGTACTATACTTATAATATGGACCCAATTGAATTTTATTTATTATCATATTGGTACAATATTTTGATTAAGTAAAGGACATACTGTAACATTCTAAATTGGAAAGATTTATAAATGCAGCTGTCTTTTTTTCACAAAAATCTGGAACACACACCAATCTGACACGCTGGTCATTTTCACCTGTAAAATAAAAGTGGTTGTAGTGTGAACTTGTGAATCACCAGCAAACTGTACAATGGAAGCACAACATATGAAAAATATAATAAAAAACAAGATAATCTCTTTACCTTTGTACAATTCTGTAGCAAACTCTTCACAATTGCCACTAAAATATATAGCTGGACAATTATATATGGTAAAAGGATCTGTATCAGTGCATGGTGTGCATGGCACTGTGTCGGGGCATGTTGGAGCCATGTGCCGCCATTGTAAGGTTTTCTTCATTACTTCCAAGTGGCTGTCTAACTTACTATAACGCATTATGTCTTTTACTGGCTCACCAGAAGTTCCCAAACATGATAAACCTTAAAGAAACATGAAAAATATTTTAAAACCATATTATATATAAGCTTTATTCTGAGAGTCTAAACATCAATCTATTAGCCTTAAAGGTCCACTGCTGGTTCTAGGTTTCCCCTAATGGGAGTTTTTGCTAATAGACACTATACTTGGCATGCATATTGTTGACCACAGTGGGTATTGTTGATGTTATGCAGAAAGACACTGTTGCTTCATCTCAAATACAGAAAGAGTGGTACTGGTGCTATACAAATCTGAGACCACATGGCACTACACACCTACATGGCTATAATTCTGAATATACATACCAGCAATATCACATTCATATGGATTAGATACCCTGTTGAAGGACTTAAACTCTATTGCTTTGGGGAACAGACCTGAAAGCAAACAAATTAATTATATACAATCAATCCAATATTTGTATATTTGTTCTTAAAATTGTAAATATAATTAAAAGATCTCTTACAGTAGTGAAATGGTTTTTGAGGTAACATAATTCCTGTAGGGTCCTTACAACCAGGCATCAAATCAAGGGGAGCTACTGTGCTAACTGCAGCGCAGAATGAATCCACAGTATCAGCTGCTGCTATAACATCAGATTCGTTCAGACTGCTTTCATTTGAATGGCTCATGAATACACCACCTTAAAACAATTGAGAAGTATAAAGTATTAGACAAAACAAAAAATAACAAGCTCTGTAATGAAGTGCTACTTGTTACATTTCCATGTTTTGGAGAACATACAGAAAAATAAAATACACATACACATTGGATATTTCATTAAATGCAGCTGAAAACCTTTAAAAGTTTACAATGCTTCAATAAACAGCAAATGATCATGCAGTCCACCTGATGGTAAGTGGCCATTGCCGCTTATCGACATCTGTAATCAACTCCAGATGAGATTTGACTTTTCTTTCTACCTAACATTGGCCACAGATGCGTTGCTACCAATGTGGACCAATTTCCCCTTCACCAGACCAGAACACATCAGCGCTGTTATTAGGCAGAAATAAATGTGGTGGTGATGCCTCCAGAGTTAATCCACGAAGTGTTCTACCACCATCATTTTGGTTGCAGCTAAGTGGCACAACAATAACTCTGGACTCAAATCGCATTCTTATAAATATATAGTAAAAATTCCTTCATATCCAAATGTTCTTTACACTTTGTAAGCACAGAGGTGCAAATATGCTCTAGGTCTCACTGAAGCATGGACAGTGAACACAATGAACATTGTTTTCCAATGTAAAGCTATATCAACATCATCCATAATACCTACTAGATTTTACTAAGCACTTATATTTATTAGTTACCTGCAATAACTACCCTTACAATCTTTGAAATTTCCTCCTGATACTCAGTAGTGCCACAGAAGCCAACCAACCACTCCAAAAACAGATTGAGGGAGAACAAGTGGTCTGCTGTTTTGGAAGCCATATTTAAACCTGATATGAGAACTACGAATCTGGAAAAAAGTGATTCTATCATTTTCAATATTCATTATAAGTTAACTAAACAGTTTTTTTATTGTACTTAGTATAGTCTGCTGTTGCACTCATGTTTAGAAAATTATTTATTGATTTAATATAGTATATACATTTTAAAGAATTAAAGACTAGTCTTTGTGGTTGTTACCTCAAGATATGAACTAGTTTTAGTTTGATTAAATTTCAAACACACAAAAATTTAAAAAATCATAGATATTTATTTACTACTCATTCCCTGTATTCTAAACTATATTTTATGCAACATTGTTGTAATGTATAGACATATTGAACTTTATCTTTTATTACATGTATAAATAGTATACAGCGATAATAGATACAAATACACGCTTAATAGAGTACTAGCATACTTTAGTTAAAGGACCAGTACCCTTAGTACCAGTTTGTCTTGTTTTCTAAAAACAATTATTGTTTACGTTTTTAATCAATAATTGCAACGTACACTTCACATTTTCGTTCTCAGCCATACCTTGCAATGTACTGTTAAATAATGTACGGAAACATAAACAATGATTGTTTTGAGGAAACAAGATAAACTCGTACTAAGGGTACAGTATACAAAGGATCGTAGAAATAATGAGCTCGTAGCAATTACCAATTTACCTGTCACTATCTATTTTGGGCAATGGTTTCTGTATATTACAACCTGCCCAACAGACATCTTTTATAGTGAAGACACCATCTTCTTCCTCAGAGCCTGGAACAATAACAGTAATAATATACTTACAACCAATAATCAACTTTAGATGTCTTCCTGAGAGGAGAAACAATGTGTTAACCAGTGAGGACTAAGGACACCTTGTTATGTACATACATAACAATGTGAAGGAAGCAATCCTTATCATACCCCTCAAAATAGAATACAGCAAAGCATATCACAATTGTTATAAGGCAGAAACAGGGGTTGCACATTTTTAGTAGAATGATTGACTATTAAAAGTGACTGGCATATACATAACATATTTTTCTATTATTATACATATCTCTTACCGAGTAAAGCAACTACCACACCAGTTACAACTTCGTCAACATTGATACAGTCTCCAGATAACTTGATTCTTTGCAATTCATCTTCTAAGACGATACTGTCAGACTCATGAACAAAGTGTGTTCTGTAAAGTTAAAAAAATATTGAGAATGACTATTTAATAATTTCATATTTTTTACAACTAATTGCGGTTTTTTGATATTTTTATTTACTGTATACAAACCTGGTAGGTTGGTGTACAATTTCTAGCTCATCTGATAATTCTTTAAGAATACTTGGCTTCAATTGTTGAAGTTTGAAAAGAGTACCAATAATCACACATAATGTCCCTTTTTCGCGCAGTTCACACAATTTCAATATCTTGTATTTATTTGACCACTTCTTTGACACAATTGGGCCTAAAATATTTCTAAAAGTATTCAATCTCGCAGAATAAATGTGTGCATACTGTTTAGAAAAATCTCTGGAGACTTGATAAAACCGTTTCGAGCAATCGGTGTAATCAACTGCCTGCCTATCAAGTTCTTGCACTTTATAAGCACTTTCAGAGTCGTGATCTCTATTTTCAACTTTGAATAGCATGGTTACCGTATTAATAAGATAATGTTTAGAAATAAATATTACAATTGAAACGGATAAAACATTTCACTTTGCCGCCACTACCTTCTTGACATTGACGTTCAATGTTTAGTAACAATATCTTTTTTATATATTAGAAAATGCGCAAATACAAACCAAATAACCAATGCTCGTTTCTAAACGACATTGTGTAATGTTTTTACGATTCTCATAATTACTTAAAAGTAATATATTACTTACTACATAAAAAGACTAACTAATTATAATTGAAAATACTAATCATAATTGTAATTTATGAATTGATTGTACATATCATTTTCAAAATATATGTAGAGTTTAGAAAAACAAAAAAAATATGTGTAATTTGTTTCTAATGTAGCAAGTGAATCATCAAATATTCGCGCGCATTTAAAAATGGCGGGAGTACAACGTATACATCTAAATAATTTAAATATTAATTTGAAAAATGCTTTAATAGTCGGTATTATCATTGCAAAAAATAGCCCTCGAAAAATTGGTACTAAAAAGAAAAATGGTGATTCGAGAGGAGTTATGTCTTTTACTCTGAGAGATTCCAGTGTAGACACAATAAACGCCGACGTGTGGGGATCTGAATATTTTGTAATAACGTTTTATGAAAGATTTCTCGTAGGAGATGTCGGTAATAAACCGACTTATATATAATATTTCTTTTATTAAGCGTAACAACCCAATATGTATATTAATAATTTAATTTCAGTTGAAATATCTTCACCAAAAATTTGTGTTAAGAATGGAGACAATGAATTTTACAGACCCCAAGTAAGATATTATTTTCTTCTGTGTATGCTCGTACTTTAATGCTAGTTTAGCAGTAATAAAACAAATATCTATTACGTTAGTTTGTATTGTTCCTAAAACTCTTAAAATATAATAAAATAATACTTTTATCTGATACTTATAAAATAAATTTCTTGTGTAATTATTAAAACCAACATTCCTTTGTAAGGTATCTTCGCCTTTCTATCTGTCTCTCAATGAAGGTATATCGGACGTAGGCATATTTGGTGGCGAAACTTACAGTACGTATTTGCCTCTTATCCACATTCCCACCAAGCCGTCCTCTGGCTACTGCGGTCTAGCGGAAGTCGTGAAACTCCAGGGTACGTAAAACTGTTTCTAAAACCTGCTTAATTAAAATAAGTAGTTCCAGTAGAATTGTCTCTGTAGATCCGGAACCAGAATAGGGCTACGGTATCGCCTTCCTGTCGTAAAAGGCGACTAAAAGATGGCTTCCGGGGTTGCGGCCACCGGGGGGTTTAGTGCGGTAAAAATCCCACATAACCCGACGTTGCTCCCACGGCGTTCGGTACCTTTTAAAAGTTTCCCCTCGTAAAAAAAAAGGTCCAGTAGGAATAAGACTTGTTGTCGCCTGTTGACATGTTTCCTACTGACATGGTTTTGAGTCGAGAGTAACCTTCAAAACTTATCCAAAAAAATATATGCACGTACCTAATTATATTTGTTTCATTTCAACTTAAGGACTTAAACAACTCGGACGCGAGTCCTAAGACTAAAAAGATTCGACAACTGAGTCTTCAGTTTAGATTCGAGTCTTTAGTATACGAAACTAAACGACAAAGTTTTTTTGATCATTAGCTATAAATGTTTTATATTATATTATCTTTGTATATCATATTATACCTCACCTTAAGTAGTTATGATTATTAGCCATTTTATTAATTTTCAGAAAACGAAAACACTTACGTTGATCTCCTTGTCGTTGTTAAATCTGTTAAACCTGCTAAAACAATAAGGACAAAGGCTGGTGCGTTATATCACTATTTTCGTTCGTAAATTATTACGTTTATAGGTCCCAAATATTTCGCTGTTCAATTGTTTATTTTCAATAAAATTATAACTACATTATAAGCTATAACTATAATTATGTTATTTCCTTCTTTCTTTGAATATATTTTTAAGCACAAATCATGAATTTTAGGTACTGATATTACGGTAAGATCTATCGAAATAATGGATAACACTACACCAGCTGCCCTAATGTTAGACATTTTTGATATCGACACAATTCAAAGGTACGTATAGTTACTTGTATTACAAGTGAATAGATTGGTATAAACACCATTATAGTTTTTTTTTATGTATAAAATACTTTTATTCTATTTAACCTGTTTGCAAACCTACCTGTAAGTACGGTAATATCATCGCGATAGGTACTTGTTTTATAAAAGTAGAAACAATGCGCTACATTCGTCGTCCTTAGACGAGGATTCGTCATTACTTGAACTAATACACTTGAACTTATACGCTTTTAGTGCCAAAACTTACTACTTTCTACTACATGAACTAACATGATTTTATGCTACTATGTATCTACTCGATTATACTTAAAGTAATATTGGAAGGATCGGCAGGGTAGTAGAATGATTATAGTTCGATCGGAGAGATACCACCGCCACAACTATTTCTAAGGTGAAGCACTTCTTGCGTTTTCATGGGCGGGTACGGTTGCAGGACTACTTTTCTATTAGGAAATGATCTTATTCATCGGGAGTAGCAACGCATTCATGACTGAATTGAGAAAGAACCCCTGTTTTGTATGAAAAGCATACAAATGTGCACGTGGTGGATACTTACCTTTAGGTGGACTACATACTATATTTCGAACTTATCTAAAAATAAAAAGATAACGAAGTACCATATCGCCCTGTATACAGAGCAGAAGAATGGCGCTCGCTAGAAAGCGTGCTGTTCGTAGCGGACGCGCGCGTGTCGTTCCGCGGACGCTCGCCCGGCGTGCAGCTGTGTGCGCGCAGCGTCGTCACGCACCAGCCGCACACACCCGACGCGGAGGCTTTAAGACTTTACATACGCAACCAGACTAATACACGTTAGTGTCTAGTATATTAATGGATCCTGAACCTTGACCGTCTTGTGGGTAACGAAATTTGCAACAAAAGCTCTATAGTGTTAGACTATGATGATCATAGTGATCATCATAGTCTAACACTATAGCGCTATAGCCTAGTAGCTATCAGTCGCCTCAACATTTTATAGAAAAAAAGTTTAAGCGACATTACGTCGTTCGCTCAATTGGCAGTATTTCTGCAGCAAGTATACTTGTAATTTATTCAGAAAAAAAATGATTTTATATCAAACCTGGGTTATTTTACACATATGTCCAACATACTTCCCCAATCACCTGGATAATCAAAGAGGAGTTGACCAATTTTTTTACTAAAATAATTTCATACTTAATGTCATCATGCATGTTCCTCTGTGGTCACATATTTCTGACCTATTCCACTGAAAACTGTCCAGTACCAGCACCTTACACCTTTTCCACAGGTGGCTGGGAAGCAGGCGCCTGGGCGTCGTGGAGTGGCGAGCGAGCCTGCGCAGCATCAGTAGCACAGGTGCGGGATCGACTCGCGACCGGCTCTGCGCCCTTCTGCGCCGCGCTGCACGCGCTGCTTACACACATCGATTTGGACGATCTCGTTAACAACACGTAATGTGTTTTATTATAGCCACGGTGTTAGGTGACAGACACACATTCACAGTGCCGGCGTTAGGGCAAGGCAAAAGAAAAATGTAGGAAAAAAGATTTTTACGAGACCCAATCAGGTAATCGGCGATGATTCAGTCAATGTTGGTACCTACCTATAAAAAAGGTACCAAACTTGCGATGAAAGAAAGGGGCGCCGCAACCAGTCTTGCCCAGGGCGCTGGTAGTGCTCAAAACGGCACTGAACATTCATACCAAAACATGGCAGCGTTTTACTGAAACAAATCGCAATGCGTCGTAGAAAATTCTCTCATTTACAAAAGGAGATAAACTTTTCCTTAGGGTTCAAAAAGCATTCAAACCTTACTTTATTTTATTACTCAAGGCTAGGCCACGCAATTGCGATGCGACGCAGACCTACACTCCAATCTTATTTGGGGTCGATTATATACAGATGTCCACGGGCGGCATTGGCATTTCCTATAGTGAGGGATGCATGTTCACTCAATGATATTTCAGCACTATGCAATTAGCATTATTTTAATACTAAAATTTACTATAGCATTAAAGTAATGTTGGTTACTTAGGGTTAACAAAATTTTTCTTCGGAGGAGAAGGGGTGGAAAGGGTATAGGGTTGCCGACGTAAAATTTAACCTCTGGCCCTGTACCTTAACCCTATATTTTTTCGGAGACATTTCGAATTATTCATTCTATCTATCTCGCAAAGATATCATTAATTTGTTTTTGTAACTTTTGTGATTTAAGATATTTCACACAATACAAGTAGTTACCTAAATATTGTTGTTTTATTCCATAATCTTTGTTCAACAGTACCTACACTTCACATTTCGGTCTCGAATAATCACCATAGTAATATCTATAAGATCATTAATTTGAAATTGTTTTACAGGTTCAACGATATGAACTCTGAAGAATTAAGAGTGAGATTCGCTGATCACACTGGAGAGCTAAATGCAAATATACCGATTACAGTTCTAGAAGATTCTCTAGGACATTCGGTAAGAACATTTGTGTGTGTCTATGTATCTGTTTCATGTGTGGTATGTCTATGATCGTAGGCTTTATGAGGAAGATCTAAATCCTTTCTATACCAATACATGGTAAAAGATTGATGATAATGACTACACTAAGGTCGTACGTCAAAGGTGGTAAATGCTTTCAAATCGAGGCCATGTAATTTTCACACTAATATTCTCAAACTCTAATGTCATTATACTGGTGTTCACTTAACATACAAAATTCGTTTAAAATCGTAGACATCATCAACGCATACGGGTTATATTTTTTTAAATTCCCATTACTTTTTTAAAGTTGTTTCATTTGTTTCACTTAATTGTTTCACTTATTTGTTTCACTTTTTAAGCCAGGAACGGGCAAGGCGGGCAGCTGCCCCCCTTGCCCGTTCCTGGCTACGCCCATGCCTATTTCTATGTCACAAAAAAAATAATATTTTGAGAAGTGTTCTGGTTTAATAGATGTCGTAGGGGAGCTATACTTTAGGAGGCATTCTAACTTAGGCCTAAGGGATAAGAAGTTTCCATAAGTATTGCGTGTGATTGCAGGCAGACCAACTAAAGTCAATGTCTGCTGAAGACCGCTCAGCTGTCCGCTGGAAAATCCTCCTCGAGCAGTGCAACGCGAAGTTGGCGGTGACCCCTCCTCGCATCATCGTGTTAACTCTCAGGCGGGCGTCCCCGGCGGATCCCATACCTCTTTATTGATTCACGCATTAACGCCAAATTTTCTTGTCTTTAAATTATTTTGAAACTGATTCTAACGTTATTGTAACACATAATTAGTAAAAGAAAATGTTAACTGTTATCTCAATTATTTTAAATTTTATTATAACGTTGTAAAACATAATTATCAAAAAATATATATATTGATATTTTTTTTCTCTCAATAATTCTGAAAATTAATATAAAGTCGTTGTAATAGATAAATATAACAAAAAAAACATTATGGTTTTTCTTTAAATTGTTACGTCTCATTACATCATTGTAGCACATAATTTGTAAAGCAAAACAATTATTAATGAAGTGAACTGAAGATATTTAAATACGTACATATATATTTTTTGTGTTTCTCATCAATAACTTGTCAATACAAGTAAGTCCAAATGTATTTCTTTTATACAATGTCGGTAATCGATATTCGCGTGGTTCCTTGGTAACGTAAGTGATTGATTAAATTTCTGTAAGAAAAGAAGCAGTGTCCCTTACTTAATTACTAAAAATGGAAAAACCAGAGAAAATTGAATTAACCTACGAATATTCGAGAAAGAGAAAAGAGTTCGGGAGGCAAACTCTGTTTGATAATCATGGTCCTGAATTGATAGTGAACATACCGTGCAACCCGGCGTTTTACAAGAATTATGTGTTGCGAAATCCTGTTCATGTTGCAATACAGAATACGGGTACTATGTCCGAACACTGGGTTAATTCGGTAAGGTAAGCAAATATATCGTTTACGTTGCAATTTATTTGTACTTTTTAAATATTTAACAGAAAAAATAATTTTTTTACAAAAAATCCTTAATTTACCATTTCTAAATAAATATCTAAATATAAATAAATAAATATAAAATATCTATAATATTATGGTTTGTCTACTAGCATAAGTAGGTCTTCACTAATTTTAGTAGCAATATTATTTTCGCACTCTACGTATTGTGCTGTTTAAGCCAATCGTCATTCTCAAACGGAGAAATGTTTCTGGTCCTACGTATAATATATTTTCTTGAAATAAGCGGAAACATTGTCTTCTCAGCAATGTCAGCTGCAATTCCCGTAAGTATACAAAAATAAGCGGTTGGTCCAGTTGGCAGGTTGGAGAAAAGAGGTAGGTATGGTTTTTGGCCCTGTAAGTTTTGTTTTTCTGGACCAATCAATAGATTATTATTCTTAAACAGGAATTGCGACTGACCCGAGAACATCTTGCAAAGAAGACCATGTTTTGGATACATCTTCATCTTGGAGAAGACTTTCAAATACAATGTAACGACATCTTACAATTGCTATAGGTATCACCTAATCTTTTACGGTGAATTCGCCTGAGCTATAAAGGGGAAAAATCACGTTATCTTAACAAGATTAATCTATTTGTATAGAAGATTGTGTGTTTATATTTTTTGATTAAATCAATTTGCAATTTACGCAGAGCCGAGTATACAAGTTCTGGAATGAATCATGTCGAAGGTGGTTGGCCAAAAGACATCAATATGAATGACCCGGAAGCCGCGCAAAGATACAGACGGAAAATTGAAAAGGACGACGCTTATATTCATGCTGTTATGCATTTAGGCCATGTAAGGAATACTTAATATTGATCTGAATTTTGCTACTTACATAACATTCAGTAACAGTTTTCCTCAATTAAATTCGCTTTTAATCAGGCGTAGGTAGTTCCATTACTGAAGTGTTAAGCATATAATACGAGTACTCGTATATACAAGTAGATAATAAACTCTAAATACTTTAATATGCATGATAAAGCTTTTTACGCTCTACACCACCATGGGAGCACTGGACAGAAACATAGACGAATACACAACAATCAAACCCAGACCAAAAATGGGTAATACCTACCAATCCAGTTAAGAGGATGTTTCTTCAGGTTTAGTTCATTGTAAATCGAATGTTTCATTTCTTGTTTTATTCAGAGCATGGAACACAACATTCTACAAAACAACGCGGTGGATATGTACGAGACGTACTATTCCGAACTGCCGTCGATACCTCCAGTGGAACGCAGCAGTTGCCACACCGTGAACGTGTACAGAGAACCTGGGACTAACAGGCGGCCTGTACGGTCCTTGTCCTGGCAGGCTGATGGAGCTCGTTTGGCTTCCGCCCACGCTGATATCGATCTCATGAGGAGCAACCGATCTTTGCAATTTTCCTACATATGGGATATTGGTGGGTAGACCTGATTTTTTTTCAGACGTACCTAAAATGTCTTATACTGGTTTGATATATTTGTACACGACACACTTAATTTTTTGATGTTAATAGCAGGTAAGAGAGGGACGGGTGTGGGATAAGATTGAGATAAATAATTTTATCAGTCTTGAATCTCTCGTGAAAGAAAATGCTAGTAGCTACAGCGTCGGTAGTATTGTTTTAAAACCGAGATTTCAAGTTATGAAAGGTGATTCCAGAACTTTCCTTTTTTTTTTTCTAGAAAATGCAAACGCTCCTGAACTCATAATTAAACCTCCACAACCACTCTTAGATCTACAGTACAATCCTCGTGATCAACATACTCTCGTTGGTGGGATGATGAATGGCCAGGTTAGTCTTACTATAGGTACGTGATTAAATTTTTTTAGTGTTAAGTATTTTGGTACCTCCCTTGCTCATATATAATGAGGGGATTGCAGAGGTTTCAATTCTAACTGACAAATTTCACTGTCTATTTTAATTCGGATCCTTGTTTACCGGGTGGATACAAAAAAAAAGCAGACTTTTTTCGCCAACCGCTACTGCTTGCTCAAATGCTCGTCTTTGCAAATCTTAACAAAGCTATAGAGCTACCATGCGTTGATTTGGACCTAAGTCCCGTACGCATCATTTCATTGGAGGAGAGGGCGCTAGTGGTCTCTTAGCTCTACTTGAGGATCCTATAGTAAGATGCTGGGTAATAGGTAGTGTGGTAGGAGCAGCAAAAGGGATTTGAGGTGAGGTGAAGTTTAAAGTGGGGTGGTGGGACATGCGGCACGGTGGCAAGACAGCCGGTGCGCGCTCCGCGACCTCCCGAGGAACACGCCCAAATTTTGTCGGTCCTTTAAGACACCTTTTTACCTCTCCACTGGATACGATAGTGAAGTGCTAGGAAACAGGTGGGGTAGTGGAACATGCAGAGGGATTTGAGGCCCTTTCCCCTCCCTGAATCGATCCTATAATGTTGGGTAACAGGTGGGGTGGTTGAATGTGTCTGGAGATTCGAAACCCTAATCCCCTCTAATGGATGGTGGTGGCAGCGAGGCGGCCAGCGCGTACCCTCCGCACGGCGCGCGCCGTCATCTTGCAAGAAACATACTTAAATTTTGCCCCTTAGACTCACAAATACACTTAAAAACACTTTAAATTTGATAGGAGGAGGAGTTTGATATCCTTATCCCTGTCCTAGATCCAATTTGGTAACAGGTGGATTAAGATAAGGGTGGGGTATCTGAGCCTCTTAGCCTCTTCCCTAAATCCAATAGTGTTGGTTAATAGGTGGGATGGTGGGATATGCGGCGAGGTGGCGAGGCGGCCGGCGTGTGCCCGCCGCACGTCGCGCACCGCGACCTCGCGAGAAACGTACTCTTCATCAACTCTAAGACTGGTGCTGAGTTCTTCTCCTCGTCTCCTGATGGCGTCGTCAAATGGTAATGGTCTTCTTTAAATATTTTATACCGAGATCCTATATTTACGTAGTACATATATGTGACATGAAAAATTTGTATATTTTTTCACTGAATAAGGCTATGGATTAAATTCTGCTGCTGACTTTCATATTTGATCTTTACAATCACGTGATATGACATGAGGAACTTCAAAAAGCATGCAAAAAGACCTTTGCTTTCAAGCAGGCGGCAATGCATTGGCGACCATACGCGACACCTGAATGCTTTCTATCAGGTAGAATTACCTTATTGATAGTTTTAATTATATTAAATATTACTTATGAAAGGACAATGAATATACGAGTACATATTTGCTCTTTTTATATTATTTAGGTGGGACATCAGAAAT